>MCJB01026332.1:0-99369 GCA_002018475.1 Nicotiana obtusifolia
AGCGTTTGGATCTCGAGGCATTGAAGTTCGTTATCTTTTCGCAAAGCCTCGATCCGCTCCTGGAGAGCCGACTTCTCTACACTTAGCCGCTCCGCTTGTAATTTCCATTGACGCAATTCGGCCTTGGACTCATTATATTTGGCCTGCAGCCGTTCCGATTGTCTGCTCATAGCTTCTAATCGGTCGACACAGGAGGCGTACTCTTTCTTCAAAGAGTTCAGCTCAGCCCGAGTTTCCGACATCTTATCCTCAAGCTTTCGACGTCTATCCGATTCCAGGTCCACTCCATCCTTGACACGAAGGAACATTCCGTGATAAAGCACCGAAGACTACATTCAAAGAAACCAGGGAATGTTAGTAAGATTCCGAGCCAGAATAGAAATTGATGCAAGAAAGAATGCGTACCTTGATCAATGCTTGTTGGGCTTCGTTGTAAAGGCATGCCCAGTCCACAGCATCCATGGCAGCCCGGTCTTCCTCCGTCGCCAGGTGGTGGAGATAACTTGCTATGCCTACCGGGAGCCCCAACACCCGGGCGTCCTCAGGGACGGAGAAAGTTATTACCCTTTTTCGTTCAGGGTTCAGGCTCGGAGAAGGAAATTTATCAACCAGTTTATCACTAACCGACATCCTGCTCGATTCGGCCTGGGGACTCTTCCTGGGGATGTCAAGGCCGAAAGTATCGGACGATGGCACCCCGTCAAAATATGTTTCGAAGGGCCCTTCCATGGTCGGTATTCCACCCGGTGCCTGTGCCCAAGCACGTCCGGTTTCCTTTAGCGAAGTTTCAGAGAAGGAGGGTGAATGAGCCAGTCCGGGAAGAACGGAAGGCTCCTGCATTGGGGCCGGGGATTCAGCTATATCTTTGACCCTTACCCCCGCATCACCTTGGGATGCATCGGCATCATCCGCTACCGACTCGGGGACTTTCCGAGTAGGTTTGCGGCGATTAAGTTTGGAATCCTCCTCCTCCGAACTTTCACTCGTGGAGACAACGGTGAAGGCAGCTTTGCGAGCCAACATTTTTCTCCTTCCCCTTTTCTTTGTGGGCTCGGCCCGGTTGGGAAGGACGCCGAGCTCAGATCGGCAGCTACTGGAGCGGTCCTTTGCCCTCTCCCGACACCGGCCTCAAAAACAAAGGACAAAAGAGAGCCTCCTCCGGCGTCAGCCTTGGAAGCAAGGGACAAAAGAAAGGGAAATATGTGAAAAGGTACTTACGATCCATATTCCATTTCTCGGGAAAGGGCATGCAATCGGCCGGAATCAGATCGGAGGTCCTAACTCGGACGAACCTGCTCATCCACCCCTGATCTCTATCCTCGTCAATGCTCGAAAAGGGAGCTTTACTGGCTCGACGAGCTAGTTTAATCAATCCCCCTCGAAACATTCGAGGGCTATACAAGCGAAGTATATGGTCGAGGGTAAAAGGATGATCACCCTCGACCTTATCTACAAAAAATCGAAAAAGATATACAATCCGCCACATTGACGGGTGGATTTGACCTAAGGTAACTTCGAACCTCCTACAGAATTCCACTATTATCGGATCTATAGGCCCTATCGTGAAAGGGTAGGTGTACACGCTGAGGTATCCCTCGACATGCGTGGTAATGGCTTCGCTAGGAGAAGGAACCACCACTTCCTTATCCTCCCAGTGGCATTCCACCTTCACCCTACCAAGGTGTTTGAGGGTGATGGAGCTGATATAATCACACACGGGTTCGCCCCGACCAGGCACCGACGAGGCCTTTTCGACCTTAAAATCGAAGCTGGTGGGACACCCTACAGGGATAAAAGCCTTCAACGGGGGTTCCGAAGAAGGCTGATCAGCATGGGCCGCCTCAGCGGGTGAGTTTTGCTTTGGAGGTACTGATTTTGAGGTTTTTGACATTGAAGTAATAGAGGCAAGCACTAACAAAGGATTCAAAGGTTGGTGAATTATCTGAAGGATGAAATTAAAGAGAAAGTAGAAGAAGTGATTCCTTTAATGAAAGTGAAGGTGAAAAGGTTAATCCGCAGGTAAAAAGGTTATTTATACTCCACCAAAGACGGCAGCACCAAGCACGAGGCGACCAAGCATTAAATGCACGCATTAATTGCCTGCAGCGTGCACAATAACCTAGGATGGGACTTGTGATGATTGCTTATTTTGGCATTATGTGGACGTCATGAGGGTATCGTCATGCCCTAGTTGCCTTCAAAAACAAGTTGCAATATGGTGTTGTCCACATGCCTTAACCAATGATTATATCGGTCGCAGGCTTCGAGGAATCTGAGAACATGGATTCATATCGTTTATTATCCTTACTCTCTAATAAACGAGGGGACTATCTGTATTGGGTAAAATGCTTTTACATGAATTCGGGTCGGTTATAATCAAGTGCAAACGGGCGAGACCCAACTAAAGAAAGTCGTAACGGAGGCAGTACAAGGCCGAGTTAATTCGGTCCGAAAACAAGAGGTCAAGCTCGATAGCCGGAGTGACCGGGACGGTAAGAATCGACATGACTGACCGGTACTAAAGGATCGAAGACCGGCTTCGAACCGCACATCTCGCCAGTTACCGGATATTTCGCCAGGAGTAATTATCTCAACCATCATAGCCGTTACAGCGCGATTTGGGGAGATCCTACCCCAGATTTTAGGGGATTTACCTTGTAATCAGTTATTTACCTTGTTTAGGATTCTGATTTTAGCCTATAAGAAGCATATTTCGTTCAGACTGGTGATCATCTGATTTTTATCAAGAAAAACTCTTCCTCTTCAACTACTTAATACAATTATTGTCACTGCTACAAAGGATTTATATTCTCTCATACTGCTCATCATAATCTACGGTTTCATCACTTTTTCTTACATTACAATTACTTTTATCGCATTATTATTCAGTATCAATTTGGTTTACGGATCCTTAGTACTACGAACAAATTTAATTGTTATCCATTTTTAAGGGTGAACAGAAGTTGTAAAGCATGTTTTGTTCTGTTATCTTTTATTAAATGATACTATTAATAATGTGCTATGGTTGACTATGTGTTTGTTATTGATCTATGGCTGATTAATGGATTCTGGAATATTAAGTTCTTTAAGGTGTTAAAACTATGTATTGATTGGTTAATCCTAATGAACATCTGATAACTTATGTCTACTATTAAACTTCTGAGAACAACCAAAGAACTCTCAAATAATCCTAATAGCTCGCTTCAAACCTTCTCGATGTTCTATTAGAACTTTCATGATTGCTATACTACCCTGCCTTGGGTGTTATTTGAATTTGTGTTGATTCACCTGATAAGCTAGACTTAAATGAATGTGAACTTGTTTAATAGTGAAGACAAGACCGCCATCTTAGTTTGGGTACATCAGCTCATGACAATTAAATCAATTTCTTCTTTCTAATGTGCCTCCGTGATTCTATTAACTCTTGGAAGACCCTTGATCATCTAATTAAATCTCATGACTGTATGATCACTATACAAACATGTCCTAAACAAATTGGATTCCTGTACTATCCTTGTGTGTATTCTGATAGTTGCCATACATTTAGCTTAAGTTGTGAAGCTTGATTAAGATATGTCTTTGTTGTTTGGATGTCTCATCTGCTGTGTTAGAGTGCTGAAATTAAGCTTCATCATATCTGAGTTCCCATACTTGATCTGCATAACAGATACTTAATATAAACTTATCCCTGCCCTCTTTCTGAAACTCAAGAAGTGGCACTGTTAGTTTGATTATGTTGACACCTTATCATGTTTGTGATGGTTTAAACTCTGGTAAATGTCCCATGTGGGTGCTCTTTTGGATTTCTTGCACTTCTCTTATTCCTCAACAATTCTGCTTGTCTCTCATGATCATGTACATGTTTTTACTACCCCTAAAACTTCACTAAGCGCACCTAAATGAACTAGGTTTGATTTATGAATCTAAGATGAACCTCTTGTTGTTAATTGTGTTGTTTGGGTATAGTAGTATGTTTTATTCTCCAATGAGATTGGTATGAGTATGAAGGTAAGAGCTTTAGAAAGAAGTAACCATGTTGTTTGCTTAGAATGAAATTGGATTGTTAACTTACATCTCTGCTACTACTCTTTAGAGGTTTCAAGAGAAGCTGTTAAACTGTACATACACTAGAAATTGAATTTAGTCTATGGGTTGATCCTTGACCAATTTAAACAAAGTCTATTGAGAGGATGTATTTATGTCCAGAGATCTCTATAAGTTTGAACTATGTACTTACTCTACTCTTAAGACAT
The DNA here is from genome assembly GCA_002018475.1 of Nicotiana obtusifolia. Taxonomy (NCBI): domain Eukaryota; kingdom Viridiplantae; phylum Streptophyta; class Magnoliopsida; order Solanales; family Solanaceae; genus Nicotiana; species Nicotiana obtusifolia. The sequence goes on from MCJB01026332.1 coordinate 4,254, forward strand.
ATGATTCAGGTGTCTGGGTTTCTAAAGCAATCTGTTGGTGCTCTTTTACATGTGTGTGCTTGAAGCTAACTTCTTTGAGCATACCTAACATGTTAATAATGTTCACAATAAATCATATACTTATGTTTGGATTGTGGTTACAATAATGTGATTAGTTGTCTTGTAATACTGATGATGTTCTGTACAATTACTGTAAGAAATGTACATATCCCTGTAGAGTGGAATTACTGTGTATGGGGGTTTACATTGAGTACCTCATTAGCACCTAAACCTATAGAGAAGAATAGGTGTGAGCAGTTAGGGGGTATTTGGGAGTAGAGTTTAGTTCTTGATTGAGCAACTCTCCCTGACACAAGCACTGCTCGGGCCCCTGAGAGCCTTGGTGTCACGACCCAATTTCCACTATAGGCCGTGATGGTGCCCAACGTCGCCGCTAGGCAAGCCAATGATGAACTACCCATTTAATTGCTCATTTTAATATTTTTAAAGTCTTTCATTTTTTTATTTTATTAGGAAACAAATAATAAGTGAGCGTAGTAATGTAAAGCATAATCTAAACGTGAAAGTAAGATAGTAAATTAAATAATCAAAACCCATGAGTGTCTACTAGAATTTTCAAAATCCGGTGGCACAAGTGCACGAGAATATAGTAGAATATACGAAACTCCCTAAGAACTATTGTTTAGAACATAATAGACAGAAATGATAAAATATAACAAGAGAAGGCTCCGGGTGCTGTAGAACGGAGCATGAGTGGCAGCTCACCACTAAGCCTCCGGGTAATGCGGATGTGCGCCTGGACGAACTCCAGATGCACCTGCCTGAGAACTTGCACAAAATGTGCAGAATGTAGCGTGAGTACGTAAACAACATGTACCCAGTAAGTATCTAGTCTAACCTCAAAGAAGTAGTGACGACGGATCGACATCGACACTTACTAGTGGGCAATATACATAATGTACAAGAATATTTAAGAGGCATGAAATACAACATCAATAATGGAATAAGATGCAATGATTAAATAATTCTCAAGTCATGGGAGGTATATCACGTATAATCGGATTCTTAGTGAAAACACGCACGAGTTATGCCGAGGTTGTACGGCCCGATCCATAATAATTATGTACATACACAACCGAGGTCGTACGAACCGATCCATGAATGCATATATATATATATATATATATTTGTCGAGGCGTTCGGCCCGATCCACAGGAATAGGGAAACTCTTCGGATCATGAATTGTATTTACAACTCCAAGGTGAGCCCATAAAGAATATAAATTTTCATCAATTATTAAAAATTCTGCCAAACCTCTAAGTAATGAAGCTTGATTAACATAATCTTTAATCAAATTTACTTATTAATACAAGCAATTAAACTAGCAAGTTGAGTTCGAATAGTGCAAGTAATAGCATAATAAAGGCCTATGTCTACCCGGACATAAACATGAATTTTAGCTACGCACGGACTCTCGTCACTCCGTCCGTACGTAAGACCAAAAATTAGTAGCAAATAACAAATTAAACACCTATGAGGTTAATTCCCTCTTACATTGTTAGGCAAGAGACTTACCTTGTTTTCAAGTCCACTTTCCTGTCCACAAATCACTCTAAAAGCCTTAATTCGGTGCCGAACAATCCGAAACTAGCCAAAGGTTATACAAACTAATCAACAATTGCTCAAACGTTCATAATTTAACTATTAGAGTGATTACCCAACCCAACTTGGAAGGTTCCTAAAATTCAGCCTCGGGCCAACGTGCCCAGATTCCGAAACACTTTGTAAATAATTGCTTCCACAACTTCATGAACACAAATATACGATTTTTACCCACTTCCGTAATCATTTCCACGGTCTAATCTCATTTTTATCAAAAACCTAGGTTTTTCAACAAACTCCTAAAATTCCCAAATTTTACATGTTAGAATCTACCCATAATCTATGTATTAACTTACATTGCATAGAAATAACTTACCTTCAATTGTTAGGTGAAAACCCCTCCCCAAGAAGCTCTAAAATCGTCCAACAAATGAGAGAAATGAACAAACTGGCCAAATTCCCGACTTTAATAAAGTCACTGCCCAGTTGCCCCTTCTTCGCGATCGAGAAAGGGCCTCGCGATCACGAAGGTAAAGTCTGCCCAGGCTCTGAAACCCTTCTTGGCGAACGCGGCAGGGTCCTCGCAATCGCGAAGGCTAGACTAGCCCAAGAATCGCGAACGTGACCCGCCTTTCGCGAACGCGAAGGGCAATGACCCTCAGACCCCTGCCCCCCTAACTGTTCTACACGAATGCGACCTAGCCATCGTAAACGCGAAGCCCACAAGTCCTGAAGCTTCGCGAACGCGGCCTTTTCTTCACGAAGCAAAAGCACCCAGTCCCAAAATCCTTCATCGTGAATGCGAGGGTCCTTCCGCATTCGCAAAGAAGAAAAACAGAACCAACACACTATTAGCTTTGGACTTAGTTCCGGGCGGTCCGAAATGCACCCGAACCTTCGGGATCCCGTTCAAATGCACTAACAAGTCCATAAGCATAATACGGACCTACTCGAACCTTCGAAACACCTAAAACAACACTGAAACTAAGAATCAATTGAATCAACTTATGAACTTCAAGCTTCACAACTAACTATGAACGTGCTAAATCACACTTAGACTACTCGAAATGACACCAAATTTTGCGTTCAAGTCATAAATCATCATACGGATTTATTCCCGTGCTCAAAATCCTAGACAGACCTCAATAACACCAAGGTCTACTCCAAACCAAATTTAAAGAACTAGAAAATCTTCAATGAACCAACTTTCGACATTAAGCACTGAAACGTTGCCGAATCACCTGAAACTCGATCCGAACACACGCCCAAGTCCAAAATCATCATATGAACCTATTGAAACCATCAAATCCCGGTTCTAAGGTCGTTTACTCAAAATTTTGACTCAAGTAAAACTTGGCCCTCCTAGACCACTATTAAGGAACTAAGTATTTCTATTTCAACCCATACCCTTCCAAACCCAAACCAACCATCCCCGCAAGTAATAGAATAGTAAAAGCACATACGGGAAGTCTTAATTAGGGGAACGAGGATCTAGAAAGCAAAATGACCGATCGGGTCGTTACATTCTCCACCTCTTAAATGAACGTTGTCCTTGAACGGGTCTAGAATCATACCTGGAGTGCTAAAAAAATACGGATATCTGCTCCTCATGTCCTTCTCGGTCTCCTATGTCACTTCCATGACTGGTAGACCCCTTCACTGAACTTTAATTGCAGAAATCTTCTTGGACCTCAACTGGTGAACATGCCTGTCAACAATAGCAAATGGTTCCTCCTCATAACCCAAGCTGTCATCTAGTTGAACCGTACTGTAATCTAACACATGCGACCTGTCGGCATGGTACTTCCGGAGCATAGACAAATAGACGACCGAATCAACTCATGATAGACTGGGTGGCAAAGCAAGCTCATAAGCAACCTCCCTAACTCGTCTCAACACCTCAAATGGGCGAATAAACCTTGGGCTCAGATTGCCCTTCTCCCCGAACCTCGTGATACCCTTCACTGGAGAGACTTTCAAGAGAACCTTCTCACCTACCATAAATGATAAATCACGCGCCTTCTGATCCGCGTAACTCTTTTGTCTGGATTGTCCTGTGCGAAGCCGCTCCTGAATCAACTTTACCTTCTCCAAGGCATCCTTCACTAAATCAGTGTCATATAACCTGACCTCGTCGGTCTCAAACCATCCGATGGGCGAACGACATCGCCGACCATACAAATCCTTAAATGGAGCCATCTCGATAATGGACTGATAACTATTGCTATAAGCAAACTCAGTCAAAGGAAAGAATCGATCCCACTGCCCTCCAAAGTCAATCACACATGCTCTGAGCATATCCTCTAGGATGTGAACTGTCTGCTCCGACTGCCCATCGGTCTGCGGATGAAAGGTTGTGCTGAGCTCTACTTGGGTGCCCACTCGCATTGTACTGCTCTCTAGAAATGCAAAGTGAACCGAGGGCCTCTATCTAAAATGATAGAAACAGGCACACCATGCAACTAGACAATCTCCTAAATGTAAATCTGGGCCAATCTCTCTGAAGAGTACGTAAGACACAACTGGAATAAAGTGTGCCGACTTGGTTAGCCTATCGACAATGACCTAAACGACACAAACTTCCTCAAAGTCCGCGGAAACCCAACTACAAAGTCCATAGTGATCCGCTCCCATTTCCACTTCGGTATAACTATCTCCTGGAGTAGGCCACCGGGCCTCTAGTGCTCATACTTAACCTGCTGGCAATTTCAACACCTCGCTACATACTCAACGATGTCCTTCTTCATCCACTGCCACCAATAAAGCTGCCTCAGGTGGCAATACATCTTCGTAGCACTTGGATGACTAGAATACCGAGAACTGTGTGCCTCCCCTAGAATCCTCTCCTCAAGATAGCAACATTAGGAACATATAGGCGACCGTGGAGTTGCAGAAAACCATCCTCACTGATAGCGACCTCCTTGGAACCACCCCGTAGTACCGTCTCTCTAAGAACCAACAAGTACGAATCATCATACTGACGAGACTTGATCCGCTCAAATAATGAAGATTAATCCACACCACATGCAAGAACTCGTCTGGCTCTGAAATATCCAACCTCACAAGTTTGTTAGCTAAGGACTGAATGTCCAAAGCCAATGGCCTCTCCTCTACTAATATATATGCCAAACTACCCATGCTCTCGACCTTTCTGCTCAAGGCATCCGCAACCACATTCGCCTTGCCTAGATGGTAAATGATGGTAATATCATAGTCCTTCAGTAACTCAAGCCACCTATGTTGCCTCAAATTTAGGATAATGCGTGAAGCGTCATAATACACAATATACATCCCTGAACTGGAAGGCAACACTAACACCGGTGCTGTAGTCAATGCTGTCTTGAGCTTCTGAAAGCTCATCTCGCAATCATCAGACCATCAGAGCGGAGCACCCTTCTGGGTATATCTAGTCAAAGGTGCTGCATAGATGAGAAGCCCTCCACAAACTGACGATAATAACTTTCTAACCCTAAGAAACTCCTGATCTCGGTCGCTATGGTAGGACGAGGCCAACTCTAGACTGCCTTGATCTTCCTGGGATCCACCTCAATACCCTCACCTGATACAACATGTCCCAAGAATGCCACCGAGTCTAACCAAAACTCTGTCATGCCCCGACCTCGGGGAGCGCGACTGGCGCTCAACCGAGATACCTCGGTCAAGCAAGAATACTTGATGCCTTCCACGACAACATTACCCATGAACAATTTAAGAACTAATAACAAGAGGTAGACTTGAGAAGAGTCAAGTGCTTCACATTTTTTTCCATTACTCAAAGGATATTCACTTACAATTTTCAAAATATCACAAACTTATATTTAGGAGAGAAAACATGTTTGCCAAAATACCAACACTTCTAGTTCATTTCCCAACATTGAACACCACCCACAACATGTCTACGGAGCCTCTAAGTAAAACAGAAGAGTAATATAGAAGTGCTGCGACAAGGCCCCCGTTATACCTCAAAATACAAAGTACAACGTCAAGTGAAATAAGGCCCGAAATAGAGTAGGGCTCACCAAAACCTGCTGGACAAAGAGTAACTTCTAACGAGGATCAAGGGTATCCGCTGACGAATCACCTGCTTCCATTGAAGATGCAGCGCACCCGACAAAAGGGACGTTACTACATGTGGAATCGTACTAGTATGTAAAGCTAAATGTCCTCTGTTGAAATAGAATGCAAATATGAGAAGGGGAAAACCATGGAAGTAGCAAGTAACAATTAATGATATCCAAATGCCAAGTTAAGACATAACAATTTTTCAAAATACGAAAATAATATTATTTTTTGTTGAGAGATCATTAGCATCGATACCACCGTGTTTTTAGCACGAAGTCCGATGACGCTCGATCGGCTTGGCCATCTCTCCCCGAACAATGTTGATTGACAAGTGATACGAAATAAAAAGGTGTTACCAAGAGTAGGAACCACCATGCGCGCTACATGGCGTCCGATCACCATTCGACTGGTTGGGTCATCTTCCTACATATGCCGTGTGAGTCGACATCAAATCCAGGGCTATTAACAATCTCATCCCAATTAAGGGGAATATTCTCAACACTTCAATCTCATCCCAAATAAGGAGAATAATCACAATCCACTCCTACACCGGCACGTGTATTTTCGGTTGTGGGCGTTACAACCCACCCTTCCTCGGTTCGCTAATGATACTCCCAAAAATATTTTTGTTTGCACACAAGGGAAAAAGAAGTACAAATACATTCACTTCACACCATATATGTAGCTTCATTAGTACTTTCAACCATTCACAACATCATTATTCCCTTGGCTCACTTGGCCATACATATGATTCTTCATTCATGGCACGTTGGCCGTATTTCATATTCCACACTTTCATTTCTTTACTTTCAAGGATCAAGAACATAAACATCAACATATAGAATATTCCAGAAATTATAACTTTAAGTTCATTAATAATGAAGGCTTCAAATACAATAGATCTCTTTCCAAGGTATGAGCAAAATGACTCACAATCGCAACACAAGTTAAAATCATAGGTGAGTATTACACCATTTCTTTTTGAAACGCTCCTCAAGAAGCGCAATGCACATTGAGTTCATGATGATTTATGATTGAACCACAAATTCAAATCATACGCTCCAGTTACAAAAACCATGGCCATATTTTATACCTCACTCTCACTTCTTTCACTTCCAAACATTGTCATAGTTTATCAGTAATAAAGGCATTTGGAAATAGATATTTGATTAGTATATGAACAATAAGAGTCTTAAGCACATTGGGGTTTCTCTCCAAGTTAAGCATATTAGACTTTCATTCGAAACACTAATTGAAGTCATAACAATTTAGTACATAAACCATACTTGAACACATTCTCGAAGAGGTCATAATAGGATAGGAACAATTGGAATCCGTTTTGAGTATACGCATCTTTCAACACAACACTACTTGGGATAATCGATTTAGGAAAAACTCGGAACATGGGAATTAGGAACCTGGGCCAACCATACTTGAAACTTAGGGAAACATCATGGAATTTGATTCTAAGAGAGTAGTTTAGCCAACATACCCTGCCTTAAGTTACTACAACGTCCCAACACTTCTAGATGTATCAATCTATAGGAAGATGGCGAAAATCATATAATAATTAGAAGGATTCTCATGGTGTAACTATCTTAGGAATTTTGTCAAACACCTATTATGCAAAATTGACAACAAAGCTCTACAATGGTAATCCCTTCCTCCCTCAACCAATTTCAACAAGAAACTACCCCAAATAGTTCAACAATCGCACATACTACCAACTAATGTCACATGCATGGCCTATCTCCAAATCCACAATATATTTAGACCCTAAAAAAACTTGCATGGATGATGTAGACAAGAACTTACCTGGATAGATGATGGTCTAGTGAGTGGCTTCCACGATTCTTGAAGATTGGGGCAAGAATGGATGATTAGAATGGCTAGGTCTTCTCCCTCTCTCTCTAAGATATTCACTCTTCTCTCTAAAATCGTCACGTATATGCTCCAAAATGAGCCCCAAAGGAATTTAATCAAAATGGGGCCAGGTTATAAAAATAGAAAATGAACCCTCCAAACTCAACTCCGCGATCGCAGAGTGGGTCGCAGAACAGGTATGCAACCCGCAACATGGATCGCAAAAATGATTCCAAAAACTGGGTTGGTCTGGATAGGTCTGCGGGAGGTCTACAGCCCGTAGACCTGTTATACGACCGTGAAATAGACCGCAGAATCACCCTTCGAAATTCTTCATTCTAAATCTGCGATGGAAATGTGGACCGCGAAATGGATATGCGATCGAATAATGGACCGCAAAAAACCTTCAAAATTCAACAATTTTTCTGCTCAACTCTCTGATGATTATGCAGCCTGCGAAACAGATCTATGGTCACGAAACTGAACGCATAATTGCCTTCTTCTGCCAAAAATTTCCACCAACTCCTCGATGCATTCTTCAACCCAAAAAGTCCGAACCGCGGATTATTAGTCTACCTCGGCACCAAAAAATCTTAAATTTCTTGGCGAAATTTACGAGGCCATATAAACTCGCACTTGGAGAACTTAGCAAAAAGCTTCTGCTCCTGCAAAGTCTGAAGCACAACTCTCAAATGCTACTCGTGCTGCTTCATGCTACGCGAGTAGATCAATATGTCATCAATGAAGACAATGAAAAATGAGTCAAGATATGGCCTGAACACTGGGTTCATCAAATCCATAAATGTTGTTGGGGCATTGGTCAAGCCGAAAGACATCACTAGAAACTCATAGTGGCCATATATAGTCCGGAAAGTTGTCTTCAAAACATCCGAAGCATGAATCTTCAGCTGATGATACCCTGCAATTGGTCTAACAAATCATCAATACGCGGCAACAAGCAGTTGTTCTTAATTGTTAATTTATTCAACTTGCGGTAATCAATGCACATCCGCATACTCCTATCCTTCTTTTTCACAAATAACACCGGTACACCCCAAGGAGACACACTCGACCCGATGAACCCCCTTTTCTAGCGACTCCTCATGGTGTTCCTTCAACTCTTTCAACTCTTTCGGCGCCAGGCGGTACGGTGGAATAGAGATAAGCTGGGTACCTGGCTCCAAATAAATACTGAAATCGATACCACGATCGGGTGGCATGCCTGGTAAATAAGAAGGAAACACATCGGAGAACTCTCGCACCACAAGCACTGAATAAATCGTAGGAGTCTCTATAGCAGTATCCCAAACATAAGCCAACTAAGCCAAACAACCCTTCTCGACCATGTGTCGAGCCTTCAAGAAAGAGATAACCCGAGTAGATGCACTGATAGATGAATCCCTCCACTCTAATCTAGGAAATTTTGGCATCGCTAAGGTAACCGTCTTGGCATGGAAATTGATATGGAGACAACTAGTCCATGCCCAGGATGACCTCAAAGTCAGTCATGTCAAGCTACAGAAGATCCGCTCTGGTCTCATAGCCATAGAAAGTTACAATACAGGACCAATAAACCTGATCCACAATGACAGACTCGCCCAGTGGCATGGACACATATACAGGGGCACCCAAGGACTCACGAGGGACATCCAGACAATGAGCAAATAGAGAAGAAACATATGAATATGTAGACCTTGGCAAATAGTACTAAAGCATCCCTTCGCAGATAGAAATAATAGTTGTGACCATGGCATCTGAGACTACAACATCTGGTCTGCCAGGAAAAGCATAGAACCTAGTTGGAGTGCCACCTGACTGGATCCACCTCTAGGGCGACCCCTACCCACCTGTCCTCTGCCTCCGGCAGGCCGGAAGGCCAGTGTGGCAGTTGGTGCGGTGATCATGCGCTGATGGCTCTGCTGCACTGCCTTGCCTCGAAACCTAGGGCAAGATCTCCTCATGCAACCAAGCACCCCATACTCATATCTACCTTTTGGTGCGGAAGATGACTGACCCTGAGTCTGACCCTGAGGAACTGAATACCCGCTGGAAGAACCCTAAATAGTCGGTGGTCCTAAATAAGTGGGTCTCCTAGACTGAGCTCTCATGAACTGACCGCTTCCCCAAGGTGGGGCACCAGTGAAACCTCCAGAATGCCAAGGCCTCTTCTCCCCCTTCGTAGACAATCAGCCTTAGTTGCGGATACCTTCAATCCACCGAGCTATCTCCACAACCTTCTCATAAGGAGTCCCCATCTCTAGCTCTCGGGACATAGTAACCTGAATTCCATAATGCAAGACTGCAATAAACCTCCGCACTCTCTCTGCATCGGTGGGGAGTATCATAAGTTCATGACAGGACAACTCAGATGTTACACCCCATGTTTTCGTACGTAAAAGTACATCACAAGTCAATTGATGTAAGCTAAGAAATGAGATCATCTTTGAAAGTACAAAAAGTAAGTTAATCATGTTAACTTGGAGTTACGAATACTTAAGATCATGAATACCAAGTACCAATAAAGTTGGAAGGTTTAGAAGCTAAACGAATTGAAGAAAATAAGTTTCATCAAAAGTCGACCAGTTGGGAACGTTATAACATATACTTTTGGGGTGAGATAAGGGTGATTAACATGATAAGGTGGTTATGATATGAGTTATTTTAGTCTTATCATAGTCATGTGTTATTTTTTGAAGTCAAGCGAGTTACGGAATAAAAGTTTGCAAAGGTCACCACAAGTCACATTCATAAATGTGCTGAAAATTAGGTCAAATTTATTTGAGTGTTTCTCCTAATTTACTTGGAATTAAGGGATAATACACCTACCAATTTGAAGATATACAAGTCTAGTTTCTAACTCATTACACCTTTTGTCAATACAACATCGGAGTATAGAGATATTTGTGCTTTTGCGCGACTTCGCTGGCAGCCCCTATGGGGCCCACTTGGTCGGTGGCCGACCTTCACCAATGTTTATCTCGATTTTAGGATGAGATTTGCTAATTTTTCAACCTCCTTCCACTCTCACACTCTACAATCTCTCCCAAAAAGTTCCCCCAAGTCTCCAAACAAATTCCAAAAAATACACCATAATCCAACATCGAAGTTAGCCAAAGGTGAAGAATAACCCCTCTATGGTGTTGTGATGTGAATAAGGATGATGGTGAGCTACGTTAAGCTTAGGGTTCGAATGTTACCTACTGAATAAGGTATGTTTAGCATCCTTTTGACAGTGTTTAAGGTTAATTACATGTTCGTTGTGGCATTGGACTGAAAGATTACAAGATAGCACTTGAAAGGGGAAGAAATGTTATCTTTTGTTGGGTTGTTTTAAGGATATATATATATATATATATATATATATATATATATATATATATATATATGTATGTATATATATATGTGTGTGTGTGTGTGTGTGTTGTTATGGATGGAAAATGGGAAAAATAACTTGATTATGATATGTTTTCTGCTGTTAGGCATGTCTATATCATCAAGTGAATTGGTGAAAGCAACATATGAAATTTAGATTGGAAGTGAAGATTAGCTTAAATCACTTCTATGGTGTGGTATTGCCATTGATGGCTGTTGTAAGCTAAATATAACTTGGATTTTGACTTGAAGCTACTCTAGGAGGTATGTGTACTGTGTTCTTGCATGTGCTTAAGGTTATCTTGATATTGATTATGTTAAATGGATGGACTAGACATGAACTAGTGAACAAAGTTGCTAATTGAGGATAGTTGGTGTTGTGGATTGTTCCTTTGTTATAAATATATGGCATTGTAAGGCCCATAAAATTTCTCTAATGAATTTAAGGTTTTTCGAACTTTTTCCGCGGTCTGTTTCGTGACCGTAGAACCGTTTTTCGAACCGCATAATGGTCGCAGAGCTGAGCAGAAATTTGTTGAATTTTGAAGGTCGTTTTGCGGTCCATTATGCGATCGTATAGTAGTTTTCCGGTCCGCATTTTCGTCACAGATTTGTCTTGAAGAATTTTGTTGGGTCATTTTGCGGTCCTTCTGCGATCGCATAAGTGGTCAGCGGACCGTAGACCTATCCAGACCATTCCTAGTTTTTGGGATTTACTTTAGCGGTCCATTATGCTGATCGCATACCTGTTCTACTATCAGTTCTACGACCGCAGACCTGAGTTCGGAGGGTTCATTTTCCTATTTTTATAACCCGACCCCATTTTAATAAATAGACTTTGGGGCTTATTTTTGGGGCGATTATCTGATGATTTTAGAGAGAGGTGAGAGCATTTTAGAGAGATAAGGAGGAAAGCTAGCATTCTAATCATCCAATCTTGCACCAATCTTCAAGAATCAAGAAGCCATTCACTAGACCATCATCTACCCAGGTAAGACCTTGTCCTAAAACCTTCATGCAATTGTTATAGGTTTAGTTAGGTTATGGAGTTGGAATTATGCTATGCGTGTATCAATAGCTTGTAGTATGTGGGATTAATGAACTTATTAGGGTAGTTTCTTGTTGAAATTTGTTGAGGGAGGAAGGGATTACCATTGTAGAGCTTTATAGTCTATTTTGCATACTAGGTGTTTGACAAAATTCCTAAGAGAGTTACGCCATGTGAATCCTTCTAATTATTATCCCATTTTCGCTATCTTCCTATAGATTGTTATTGCTATAAGTGTTGGGACATTGTAGTAACTTAAGGGAAGCTCAAACATGGTATGTTGGCTAAACTACTCTCTTAGAATCGAATTCCATAATGTTCCCGTAAGTTTCAAGTATGGTTGGCCCAAATTCCTAATTCCTATGTTCTAGGTTATTCCTTATAAACTTGACTATTCCGAATGAGCTTAAGGTCTTGATTGAAAATGCTTGTTGTTGATAATCTTTAAAGATGCATGAAGATGAAATAAGAGCATTGATGATATAAGGTGTGGCCACTGTGCCAATAATGAAAGTTATAATTGTAGCTAGTAGTGCCAATGAAATAAGATGATGTGTGAATTATGAAATGAGATTTGATTAATCGTTCCAAAAGTTTTCAAAAATAAAATTGCCTAAAAGCTTATGTACTCAAGTTATGCCCATATGTGGATGTTTTAACTAATGATATGCTTTGTAAGTATTTTCAACGTGTTTTGAGTTTTTACATATTCGTGAGTGGAAATTGTGTATTGCCCTCTTTGGGGAAAAGTATTTCAAGAATAAATGGTGTGCTACTTGTTTATGATTTTACCCTTAGATTGCTAATTATTTTACTCCATTTCTTGGAAAGAAATTTATTGTGCTTAAATTCTTCATTTCCAATGAACTTAAAGTTGTGATTTCCGGAATAGTATATAGGCTGATATTTGTGATGGTGAACCATGGAAGGAAAGATATGAAAGTGTGGAATTTGAAATACGGCCATCGTGCCTTGAATAAAGAATCTTGTGAATGGCCAATAATGTCAAGGAAATATTATTGTTGTGATTGGTTGAAAATACTAATGGAGACTTATGCAATGTGAAATATAATGAGGTAAATATATTTTTGCTTTTGTTTCCCTTGTGTGTAAGCCAAAAATATTTTTGGGAGTATCATTAGCAAACCGAGGAAGGGTAGGTCATAAGGCCCACATCTGAAACTACACGTGCTGGCGTAGGGGTGAATTGTGACGGATTGTGATTATTCCCCTTATTTGGGATGAGAATATTTCCCTTAATTTGGATGAGATTGAAAATAGTTGTGATTTGGAAAAGTCAACCCACACCGCATATGCGGGAAAGCGGCCTAGCTGATCGGGTGGAGATCGGACGCCATGCTGCGCACATGATGGTACTACTCTTGGCAACACTTTTTATTCACATCACATGTCGGACCACATGGTTTGTGAGGTGATGGCCTAGCCGATCGGGTGTGATCGGACTCCATGCAACAAACACGGTGGTATATCGGTACTAATGATCTCCCAACAAAAAATATATATTATTTTCGTATTTTTAAATTTATTATGTTTAACCGAGCATTTGGATATTGTTGATTGTGACTTGTTGTTTCTATGGTTTTCCCTTTCTTATATTGGCATTCTGTTTTGAAATAGGACAATTAGCTTTACATACTAGTACTATTCCATATGTACTAACGTCCCTTTTGCCGGGGGCGCTGCATCCTCAATGGATGCAGGTGATTCATCAGGGGCAACTTTGGTCCTTGTTAGAAGTTACTCCCTATTCAGTAGGTTTTGGTGGGCCCTACTTTATTCTTTGTCGGATATCATTTGAAGTTGTACTTTTTGTTTTGAGGTATAGTCGGGACCTTATCGCCGGCATTTCCATATTACTCTTCTGTTGTACTTAGAGGCTCCGTAGACGGTTGTGGGTGGTGTTTGATGTGGGAAATAGAACAAGAAATTTTGGTATTTGGAAAACATGTTTTTCGTTATATCTATAAACTTGTAATATTTTGGAAATTATGAATGAAGCTGCTAATGGGAAGGAAATGGGAGTTGTTAATGAAATGTTTTCAGTGTTTGATTAATGGAGTGCATCTCCTCTTTATTCATGGATGAGTTTGGGTAGAAGAAAATCTAATAGGCTTGCTCGGCCAGGTTTACTCGGTTGAGCACCGGTCACGCTCCCCAAGGTCGGGGCATGACAAACTTGGTATCAGAGCCTAAGGTTTTATAGTGTCCTAGGATGTCTCGGAGTCGTTCTAGTAGAATCCTTCTTATTGGTGTGTTGTTGACCACATCTATAATGAGGAGGCTACTTGGAAATTTAGGAATTTCACACTTCTTTGATACTCCAGATCGTACGATAGAGCACAAGATAGGAAGCTAATTTCCTCGTTATGCCTCATTTTCCAAATGAGTAATCTACAAGATCGAAACAGCAAGAAGGGAATGACTCCGCCATTGAATTTGGGGGAGATTACACACGTGTTCGTTGGGAGAACGTGTCGAGCTGTAGAGGGATTGGAATAACTTTTTACTAAGGGGAGTGTCCTTGTTCCTACCAATATCACCACACCACCGGATCGTGTGGTGAGAGGATCTAAGAAATGAAAGAGGGTTGTTGGTGCTAATGAATTAGATTGTTTGATTTGCAAGAAGCATCACTTGGGAACAAGTTGGATGACTCTTGAAATATGTTATAGCTGTGGAAAGAGGGGGCACAAGAAGAACAAATGCCCTAGGTTGGGTACACCCATCCAAGTCTGCCCGATGTGCGGGAATGAACATTTGGTGTCCCTTTTTTTGAGCATTATCATAAACCCTTTCCGCTGTTTTGTAACATAAGAGCATATCTCAGCACCTATCATGTGTGTACAAGTCAATTGAAATGGTCACTCGTCCGCATAAAGTTTCTTGGAAATTTGGGATTTCTCCCAAAATTCGACATAGAATATCTATTGTTCACCCACCTCAGTATGAATTTCATGTCCACTTAGATCATTCCATAGAATTCCTAGTATCGTAGTTGCCCATGAAGTGGCCTGGTGTGACAACTTGGGAGATATTATGGTAGAAACATGTCCAGCCCAAAACAAATGTTCATTTTCTCTTTATACCTCCACAACATGTATTAATTGTGTTCCTTAGTGAATTCACTGTGCTAGTTTACCGACACTTGTTGGATAACCATGAGAGATCGCGTCCTTCTATGTGTCACTGTAACACTTCCTTTCTCATAAAGACCCTTAATAGGCTCTCTGTCAAGACCAAATGCACATTTGGGGGATATCATAGCATCACGTCTGCTTCTTATGTTTTCCTATCTTTCATTAGCATCTGGGTACTTTTCAAGCCACAAAATCCATGGCGAACTCGTTAGGAACATCTGCAAACCTTCAATGATTATTTTACAGTGTCTCGCTGGGTTCCGTTATCTTTACACACTCGAATTCTAGAATCACCGGCTATGCCATTGTCAGGTGCGGATAGTTTTAGCATCCTTAATATTCAACATCCCTAGGTGGGGCGAATTTTTATTTGCCTTTCTCCCGGAGCGTCATATCAACCCTGAGAACCTCTCCAACCAATGCATGCTTTAATCTCAATATTAAGATGTCTAGATGCATGATTTCACTCGTGAAAGGTTGAAATTAGATGTTTCAAATTTTAGGCACCTATCATGAACATATTTAGTTTGAGGGTCAATCCAATCGTATCTCTAGTCCTCTCATATAGGATCAACTATCAGGAAGGGTTAAGTTGTCACAATGATAGTAATCTTACAAGTATTCAACTCTCTGTTTTTTTTTTCAACCTCGCGGGCATATGGCAGAGATTCCTTGTGTCAATTAATGTTGAGGGCATAGTGCAACTTCATGTATCTTTGAAATCTACATCATATTCATGGTGCAAGAATCTTCTCATTTTGAATTAAACAGATCTTCCGTACACTCAAGGAGGCAACTGGTGTCATGTACTTGGCTATTTCTCTTTGAGGCTTACAATTGCCGAACGAGGCATATAGGGAATTAAGCAATTATTACTGTCCTTTTCACAACTCATAGTCTTCCAAGAATAGCTGATGCTAATATCTTTATCCTCCCGATCATGCCCCCCATATATCACATGTCTAAAATGACTCATATCTTTTGAATTTCAGAATCATGAACATGGTCCCTACCTTATCAATGCCTACTAGGCAACCCTATGCCTCGTTTGTCGAATCGATAGTGTCATCACAATGATTAACTATGTCAGTGCTATTGGTAGTAACCCTTATGTCTCTTAGAATATAACTTCCTGAAATACCCTTCACGGCACGTTGTTGGATTCGGCTAATCTCAAATCTCGTTGTTCCTATTTATAGCAAACTTATGGGGGTTGATGGTTCAAACATGTCAAAAAAGAAGCATCATCCCATGATCAAACATTTTGGGTAGGAAATTTTATGGTCGTATTCATGCTAGCACATCTTAGAGTAATTGATGAAGGTCGCTAAAGGTTTAATTTAGGTGTTTGACATAGAGATTTAGAGTTGAAGAAAGTGAACGGGTTATTCTCAAGATTTTCTCTAAATATATTGGGTGAATTTTTAAGGAAGGTAAAGTATGTTTAGTCACATTATGCCTTATGGAATATTAAAGGAAGTAGGTCGAACTATGAATATGATAATTCCCCATCGTGGTTCTCAATGCACCCGGTGTTTTATGTGTCTATGCCTGAAAGGGTAGTTGGGAGTCGGTTGTCTGTCATTCCGATGAAAGCTATGGTAAGTAAAGTTAATGGGTAATTGGCTTACGAGAGGTAGTTAATTGTCATCCTTGTTAGATAAGTCTGGAAATTGAGATTGCCTCCATCAAGTGCTATGGCTAAGCCTGTGAGTCAAGGAAGTTGCCTCGATGGCCAAGAGTGTTGCGGAAAGAAAATGTTCACTTGTTTGTAGAGCCAAATTGACGTGGTTAAAAAGGTACTTGCTATGTGTTATGTTTAATTAGGCAAGTCGGGAAAGTCTCCGACCCATAACCTTCTCTTTGGCACTGTAGGGACTGCTGGTTTTCCCACAAAGAAGAGGACAGATCAATATCAATTTGCTCCCAGTGGTTTTGGCAACATTCCGGGGCAACCTCCAAGCCACCTTAGTACCAATGGTGTTAATAGAAATTCTCATAGCACTGTCGGCATGTTCCCGGGGGTATGATTTCTTCAAGGACTGCAACCTACTGCTTCAAATATGGGCCACAGAGCACTTCTTTCTGCGAGAGGCTATAGTTGACTACTTTGTGGGAGTTAGAAATATGATTCAAAGCCACAATGAGAGAATGAGGCATTTGGTCTCCTCGCATGGACATGAAGAATGGAGAGATGTTGACAAGTTTAAGCGGAGAATGGATCAATTGAAAGCTGCCATGGCTGGGCGGAAGGGTAATCTTAAGGACTCCCCAGAATTATTTCATCGAGCTAATAGGACTTGAGGGCATCCAGCCATACTCACCCCTACGAGTTCTCAGGCAGGTCGGGTTGATTTAGGATGTACCTCTCTGGACGAGGACAACACTGTATGAAGACGAATACAATAGGCAGATCCCAATACCGAGTATAAGGAGGCTTTAGGAGGAGTAGAACGATCTAGCCACAATGCCAATGGGTCCGCATTCGCTGTGCACTCTGGAATATTATGTGTGGATCAATGAGGAAGATGAGCTAGCCCGACCAAGCAGGGAAGGAATAGCCTGGCTGGAGGACGCAGTGGTAGATTCGCAAATCTATCATGAGATTTTGCCACACTACTCATGACTACCTCCGTGCATCGCCAAGTGGTCCCGGGGTCAATTGATCACATGCTGCCACCTCCTAAAGATGATGATAGAGTAGTTGAATGTATACAGATTGAGTTTGAGACAGAACCAGAGGAAGAGCCTGAGTTCAATGATGATGATGAGGAATTTGAAGAAGACCCGGAGGAAGAAGAAGAAATGGGGAATGATTCTGGCGATGGTCACAAGAAGTCGGTTGATTTCACCCCTTTTCCACTTTGTATCATTTATCTTGAACCTTTCCATTCCATAAAGGGCAAGTTTGTTTGAGCCCATGTAATACTACGAATGTTGGAAACAATGATGTAACCTTTTCTCCCGCCCATTACAATCTAAATACTATCAATGAAAACTAAAATTTACTTCGGATCTAAATGTGACAAATCTAATTGTTTCTCAAATATTCGCGACATAGGCCTACCTCCAGCAAAGAGAGGTCACTCAAACTGTAGGAAACGCACTTGCTTGAATATGTGAACTAACTGCTTTTTATGCCTACAATTGTGCAAATGAAACTGACTTTTGTTTCTTTTCTTTTCTTGTATTAATTTATTATTATTCCCCAAAAGAAGTTGGTTTGGGTTGACCCAAAGCTTGCGGAACCACCGTACAACTTGAGATTGAAAGGGAAGATGTCTACAACAGATAACTTGACCGAACACACTCTGGTAATAGCTAATAGCCCGGGGCGATCGCGAGAGAAAGATGATATGCGGAATGACGAACATGTGGCTAGGATCGCCCAAGAGATGGAATCATTGAGGGAGGAAGTACAACACGTTCGAGAATTGGCACATCTGGCCGTGATGATGCTCCCACAACCTCCAGATTCAATCCCCGACCACTTTTCTTCCACTACTCGCCAGCAAACAATAATCCTACTTCAGTCTTTGCCACCTAGATTATATCCCTAGTAACCCCTGCAAACCCGCCAAACCCTCCTATACAAACTCCTTACATACCAAATTACGTTCAAACACCTCAAAACCCGTAATTTCTACCAACACAATTCATACACCTCCTCGTGATGGCGTCACCTTTACCACTAGCCAAAATTAGGACATACCCGCGGCACATACCGTTGTACATGAGATATATGTTCCTCCTATATATGTCGTTTCAGAACCCACCTTCTCAGCAGAAATCACGATTAGGTTTCCATATAAAGTTGATCAATATGCCAAAATGGAAAGGGACGCTAAGCATAAGGAGGTAGAATCAGTGTCCGAGCAATTACGAGCATTGAGAAAACAAATGAAGAACCTTGAGGTCGCTCGAGGGAGTGAAAGTCTAGATTATGAGAATCTGTGTATCCACCCTGATGTGGACATGTTGATAAGGTACAAGCCTCTGAAGTTTGATATCTTTGATGGGACAGGTGATCCCCATGCACACTTGAGAGCCTACTGCGATAAGCTAGTTTTAGTGGGAAGAAATGAGAAGTTGAGGATGAAGCTGTTTATAAGAAGTTTGACAGGGGAGGCACTTACTTGGTACACTCACCAAGATCCCCGAAACTGGAGGGAGAGGTAGGATTTGGCTGAAGATTCATGAATCGCTTCCAGTTCAACACAGAAATTACCCCTGATAGATTCACTCTGGTAAACTTGCAGAAGAAACCATCATAATCATTCCAAGAGTAAGCACGTCGATAGAGGTCAGAGGCTGCTAGATCACGACCCTCGTTAGATGACCGTGAGTTGATTAAGTATTTCATCAGGGTTCAGGAAGGGATCTACTTTGAGAAAATGATGGGCATGATGGGGCAGAAGTTCCTTGAACTTGTCAAAATGTGAGACTTTTTAGAGGAGGGTATAAAGTTCAGCAAGGCACAGTCAATCCAATACGGTTCAATAGGCAGTGGAAAGAAGAAAAAGGAAGAGGTATGAGCAATCATTCCCTACTACTAGTCCAATCCACACCATGGAAACACCTCTTACTCTCCAAGCACCCATTCCCCACACCCACCTACATACGCTCCAGTATACAATACACAACCATACTACAATCTCCAACCTCAATATAACACATCTTGCACCCATACAAATCCAAACCCACCTCGACCATACGCTCTAGTTCAAACTACCACTCGTCACAATCGACCTACCTATGCACCCCGACCTCGCCCAAATCTTGAAGAAAGAGGTCGCAAAAACTACACCTTGATTGCTGAACCTTTGGCTCAACTGTCTAAAAGACTGAGGAGAGAAGGTTTGATACATCCGATAGAAGGAAAGTTTCCTAACTATCCCTCAAAATACTTTGATGCAACCAAACGGTGCACCTACCACTCAAATGTACCAGGTCATGATACCGAGGATTGCTTCAAACTGAAAAATGAAATTGAGTCACTAATCAAAAGTGGATCCATTAAGTGCACCCCAACTCCACCTAATGTGAACCGCAACCGGCTGCCAAATCACCAGAATCAAGGAGCTAATATGATCACCCTGGATGAAGAATACGACCTAAAAGGAACCATCGTCACAATAGGAAATGTTGAGGCTGCAATGGTCCTACCTCAAAGGACTCCAATGATCACTGTACAGTCGAAACTTACAGTGATGGTCCAGACATACCAGCAACAGTCTACCGCTGCTATTAGGGATGAAGAGGATCAGGAATACAAGACAGTCCCGTGGACATTTTAGCAGAAAGGGAAAGCCAAGATGACAGATTCCGTAACGTCTCATTGAATGACCAAGTCAGGGAGGTATTATGCTCCTAAAGAAGTAAATCGAGGGAACACAAAAAGGGAACAGGTTTGGAGAAGGAATATAATAGATCTGGAGGCCGCAGAATTCTGGAAGAAGATGTCAACCAAAGAATACTTTGTAGAGGAACAATTAAAGAATACCTCGACACAAATATCAACCACGGATCTATTGACGAGTTCTGACAGTCACAAAGATGCCCTAATGAAAGTGTTAAGTGGGATGAGCGTGCCGAGCAACACCACCAGCGCGACACTAGCAGCAACCATCAAGAAGATAGTCGAAGCAAATTTGATCACTTTTCGAAGAGATGAACTTCCTATAGAGGGTGTGGGTCACAACAAAGCTTTACAAATCACCATCTAATATGGGGATAAAGTGGTGTTTCGAGTACTTGTTGATGGAGGATCATGAGTCAATATATGCCCGCTCTCTACCTTATGAGAGTTGGGAATCCATCTAGAGAAGTAAAAGAAAGTCATGTGAGGGTAAGAGCGTTCGACGGGTCACAAAAGGACGTTATTGGAGAAATCTATTTGGCTCTGCAAATTGGATCAATTGAATTTCCCATATTATTCCAAGTGATGGACGTTTTATCATCATACAACCTATTGCTAGGAAGATCTTGGATACACATGATAGGGGCAGTCCCATCTACCCTGCACCAGTGCATGAAGTTCAAGTAGGGTTGTCAGGAGATTGTAATACACGGTGAATGGAGCCAGTCTGCTTACCCGGAACATGCAGTCTCATTCATAGAAGGATTAGATGGGGTCTCTTTTCATGCGGTCGAGATCATGCAGACCACAAAAATAGAAGAGACCGAGCAAAATTTAGGAATGCAGTCGCCATACATATCAAAGATGGCTATGAGAGAATTTGTGAAGTACGGATACAGGCTAGGGACCAGGCTAGGAGCCCGATCAGATGGGATAACAGAGCCGATTGAACCGAATGGGTTGAAAGGTAGAGTCGGCATAGGGTATCAGCCTCCGACTGGGAAGACTTGTACCGGTAGCTTCAGAAAGAAAGCTTTTGTGCCAGAACGTGTTTCCGATACAGGTCAGAGCTCAACAAAGGAGGACGACATCGTCGATAGAATGGGAAGGTTGTTCGTGACCATGATCGAGGAATGTTGTGACAAAGTTGATATCAAGACACCAACCATTCGAAATGCCGAATCAAGAGAGGACTTGCAGGTGGACCGCCAGTCCATCTTGATTCCCCGGGAGTCTTTGTAGTGTGGAATTGTAAAACTTTAGAATAGCGCACAGTTAATTGAGGCTTGAACCCTTTCTGTACTCTTTTGTCATTTGCCTCTTTGAACGCTCAGACGTTCTTATTTTGATTAAATAAAAAGAAATATTTTCTTAAAATTATTGCAAATTTATTTATCGCTTCATTTATACCTAGTTTTTCTTTTTAGTAATCAAAACGATAAAAACTCGCGTTCCGCGATTATGACTTGTAATGAAGTCCTCGAGAAAAGCGATCCATATTATGAGGAATACGACGAAAGCATGATGCCATATAATCTCCCACAAGAGATCGAACAACTAGAAAGCAAGAAATAGCCTAACTTGAAGAGACAGAAGTAGTCAACCTGGGAAACGAAGAAGACGTGAAAGAAACCAGAATCAGCATCCATCTAGAAACAGAGCAGAAAGAAGAATTGATCGAGCTCCTCCGACAGTACATCGACATATTCGCATGGTCATATGACGACATTCCTGGGTTGAGCACCGACATCGTTTCGCATCAATTGCCTACCGAAACAAAAACCTAGAAAATTCAAGTCGGATTTAAGTTTGAGGATGAAAGAAGAAGTAACCAAGAAAATATAGGCGAATGTCGTGAAAGTCACCAATTATCCCGCATGGATGGAAAATATCCTACCGGTCCCAAAGAAGGATGTGAAAATTAGAATATGTGTGGATTATCGAGATCTTAACAAGGCCAGCCTGGAGGATGATTTCCTTTTACTAAATAATCATATCCTCATCGACAACTGGGAAGCATGAGCTGTGGTCATTCCTGGATTATTTCCCCGGGTATCATCAGATCTTGATGCATGAAGAAAGTGCAGAGAAGACGGTATTCACTATGCCTTGGGGAGTTTACTGCTACAGAATCATGCCGTTCAGCCTCAAAAATGTCGGTGCTACTTACATGAGGGCCATGACAACCCTATTTCATGACATGATTCACAAAGAAATCGAGGTGAATGTGGACGACATCATCATCAAGTCTCGAAAGAGTTCAGAACATTTGGACGACTTGAAAAAGTTTTTTGAACTCTTGCGAAGGTATAGTTTGAAGTTGAACCCTACATAATGCACATTCGGAGTCCCTGTTGGAAAATTTCTAGGATTCATCGTAAGCAGAAAAGTGACAGAACTGGATCCTACAAAGAATAAAGCCATTCAAGAGTTGCCATTGCCCAAGAGAAAGAATGATGTGATGAGTTTCCTTGGTAGGCTGAATTACATATGCTGACTCATAGCCTAGTCCACAGTGTTTTATGAACCTATCTTCAAGCTGCTGCTACAAAATGGACAGAAGAGTGTCAGAAAGCCTTCAACAATATTAAGGAGTACTTGTCAAATCCACCAGTGTTAGTTCCTCCAAGCCCGAGAAGCCATTGTTGTTATACCTGCCAGTCTTGGATAATGCATTTGGTTGCGTATTGGGACAACGAGATGAGACCAGAAGAAAGGAGCAGACTATCTATACTTAAGCAAGAATTTTACACCATGTGAGGTCAAATACACTCTGATAGAGCACACTTGTTGCGCCTTGACTTTGATCGCCTAGAAATTGAGACATTACATGTCAGCATACACCACAAATCTAATATCCTGGCTCGACCCGCTCAAGTAATCTTCCAGAAGCCAATGCCTATAGGAAAAGTAGCCAAATGGCATATTCTTCTCAGCGAATTTGACATTGTGTACGTAACGCAGAAGGCCATCAAAGGACAAGCCTTAGCTGATTACCTTGCAAAAATCCAGTAGACAAGGATTATGAACCGCTCACTACATACTTTCCGGAGAAGATATTGTAGAGTCATACCCAGGTTGGAGAATGTTCTTCGGCGGAGCAATAAATTTCGAAGGAGTAAGAATCGAGGGAGTCCTAATATAAGAATCAGGATAGCATTACCCGGCATCAGCAAAGATAAGGTTCCCTTGCACCAATAATAAGGCCGAGTACGAAGCATGCATCCTCGGGATTAGGATGGCGGTTGACATGAACATCAAGGAGCTTTTGGTCATAGGAGATTCTGATCTGTTGATACATTAAGTTCAAGTAGAATGGACTGTCATGCCCCGACCTCGGGGAGTGCGACCAAAGCTCAACCGAGATACCTCGGTCGAACAAGCCTGCATAATGCCATCTACCTGACTCACCCAAAAATAAAGAGAAGATACATTTCATTAATTAGACAATAAGAAGGTCACGCGAACAACACCGTTTCATTTCCATTGGTTACTCCATTTATAAGTCTCAAAATACATTGCACATCCATAGTTGAAGTGGAACATGTGATACAAACACAACATTTTTAGTTTGACTTCCCCAACACCGATATACAACCCACATCATGTCTACGGAGCCTCTAACAGAAAACAAAGAGTGTTATGAAAGTGCCAGCAACAAGGCCCCAGCTATACTCAAAATGCTATGTACAAAGGACAAAAGATGCAGGACCCCGACATGAAGTGGGGTTCACCAAGTCAGCTGAGGAGAGGGTGTATTGCTATCACTGCTCAATGCTGCCCACTGTAGAACTACCCGCATCCATTAAAGATGTAGCACCCCCGGAAAAAGGGACGTTAGTACATATGGAATAGTACTACTATGAAAACTAAACACACAATTAATAGTACAATGATAAAGAAACACAAAGTCAATGAGGGACTCATCAATATTAAAGCACCAAGTTAGGAGAAAGAATAAATTTCAAGAAAGTATCAATATTTTAAGTTGGGAGACTTTTAGTACCGATACACCACCGTCCTTTTAGCACAGATCTGATCTCAGCCCGATCGGCTAAACCGTCTCACCCGAGACGTCCACTCACAATACCACCATGTGCGCGACATGGCGTCTGATCTCAGCCTGATCGACTGAGCCATATCACCACAATGTCATGTGGGTCGACGTCACCTCACATTCCGCTAGCAATCACCTCATCCCATTTAAGGGGATTTATCTCAACATATCAATCTCATCCCATATTCGGGGAAATCTCCCACCACATCACATGGAGATTTTACCCCTCACTCACTCCTACACTGGCACGTGTAGTTTCGGGGTTAGGTCATTACAACCTACCCTTCCTCAGTGACTAAACGATACTCCCAAAGCATTTATTATTTAAAGAATTTATAGCTCATTTCAATGTCTTTTACACTTCTCTTCATTTCATTAGCACTAGTGGCCCCTATTGAAATATCATTCTCGGCACATTGGCCATGTTTCATATCTCATGCTCACTTCTTTTGCTTTCAAACACCATCAAGATTATCAACAACAAGGCATTTCTATTCAAGACATTAAGTACACATGTGAGAAAATAGGGGTCTTAGGCACAATGAGATTTCTTACACAATTCGACATGATAGCTTTCATTAGAATCACGTCTTGAAGTCATAGCATGTTAACACACAACCCATACTTAGATCACATTCCCAAAGGATAACACAATGAGATAAAAGCAATCGGAATAGTCAAATTTATAATGATTAACTCGGGGCTTACAAGAACATCATGAGATTCAATTCTAAGAGAGAAGTTTAGCAACCATACTTTGCCTTGAGCGTCCTTAAATTACTACAATGTTTCAGAAATCTTAGCGACTTCGTTCTATTTGGAAATATAACAAAATTTAACACAAATTAGGAAGGAGTTTATTGTTCCAACTCATTTGAGCATTTTATCAATCACTATGTGTGCATTAAGGTTTCAAGGTCCTCTTATGGTTGATTTATTTATGCCAATATCCAAAGTCTACCCAATTGAGCTCAACAATCTTCCCAAAAACCTTGATAGTACGTGCATGCGTAATGAGCGACTCCCACACCCAAGAATTGCTTTTCTCATTACCTATTTTCAGTTAAATTGTCACGACCCAAGCCGGAGGGCCGCGACTGGCACCCAGGCCCTACCTGCCAAGTGCCGACATACACCTTATTTAACCTTTCTTATTATCTGTAAAGGCCAATGAGATCAGTATAAATGGTAGACAAGAATTCTAATAAACCAAAAATGACGGGTATGCATAAACATATATACCATAGCCGACAAGGCTGTCATGAAAGATTATACAACAAAAGTAAATTTGCCGACAAGGCAGTCCCAACTATACATGAGTCGACACCTGTCTATGAGCGTGTAAAGAACATAAATGCTGTAAACTTTGGTGGAACAAGGCCCCGACATACCCATAATGCCTATACCAAAAATATGCATACCAAGGCCACGACAAGTCCGGAGAAGGGACCTCGCCAACAACTACTGAACTGGCTGCCTACTATCGTGAGGGAGCTTCATCTACCTGTCTATCAGGATCTGCAGCACGATATGCAGCGTCCACAAAAAAAAAAGACATCAGTATGAGTAAAGTACTGAGTATGTAAGACAGGAAAGCATAATGTAACAATAATATATATAGAGGCAGAGAATATACTCCCTGTAACATCTGAGTGCCTCTGAGGGCGATAAGAATATACGTACTGTTACATTTGAGTGTCTCTACGGGCGACAAATCATGAAATGCCTGATGTGTATACATATACATACATACATACATATATATATATATATATATATATATATATATATATATATATATATATATATATATATATATATATATATATATATATATATATATATATCCTTCTTTAAAAAACCATCATCATCATGTACATACGCCTCTGTGGGCCTCATCATCGTCATATCATACCCCGGCCATCATAAGGCTTGGTAACATCATACCCAACTGATCAGTAGTTGCACAATAGGTGCCTGCCTCGCTGGCTATTGCGCGGCGCGGTAAAATAGATATTACATGCTGGACTCATTGGAATCACATTCTGCACCCTTTGAAGTGACGTAAGGTCAAAGGAATAACAGCAACATCAATCCTCCCATAAGAGGGGAAATAATAAAAGTACTACTAGTCCCTAAGAGTAGAGCATCTTTTGGGCTCGTTCAATGCGTATGTTTAATCAGAGTCGTGCAAAAGAAGGAAAGGGACAGTTCCACATACCTTATGTATGCTGGCCAACTTCAAGTTATGAAAAAGGTTACGATTCCTCAGTCTACGATGAAACAGACAGCACCTTCCCTATTTATAAGATTTTCCATAAGTCATAACAGCCAATGACCATAACATCAACTAAAACTACAGCTATACCAATCAAGCAATCAAAGAGCGGCAAGCTCCCGAGGCTTTATCAAATGGTGTACTCGACACCCAACCTCCTTTTAACAATAATCAAGCTCTAAACGAGCTTCCACACCAACACCAATTTCCATATCATAAGGAAAGAGTCCATAACCTATTTCTATAATCACTATGACTTGAATTCATTCCGTGCATTTCCCACACAATAGCATGCATTAAAAATTAAACTTACCTTAATTGGATGGATGAAACTATGGAGAAGTTGTATTTAGAAGAGAGCTCCGTGCCCTTCAGTGCTCTGGAACAGAGAACGTTCAAGATGGAGTTCCTTCCCCTATAATTGTTCAAGTGAATATATGTATCTCTAATGATTTCCTCTTTTCCCCAATAATACAGTGTCTTGACACTCTGTCCTAAACACTTTGTTTTTATAGAAGCTAAGGTCGGCGGAATATCTACCGTGATCGACTATTGCCAGAGTCCCTTTCTTAGTGCAAAAGAACTCACAGTAATTGGACACACACACACACACACACACACATATATATATATATATATATATATATAGAAATGATTTTCCCTTTACCAAGACTCCACTAATCCTCAAACTGAGTAAAACATAGTCACATGCCACGTAGTACTTAGGAAGTCTCTCAACAGATTACTATATCCACTTGATAAAGGTAAAACACATATTTCATAAAGGTTAATACTTATCCAATCTTTACTAAAAGGTTATCAACTTACAGCGTCTCGGTTCTGCCCTCGGTCTGAAGTTGGTGTCGATAATACCTCGAAAATGACCTCGATTTTGAGCTCGGTATTGGGCTCGGTTTTGGCCTCGATTTTGGACCTCGATATTGGCCTCGATTTGGACCTCGATATTGGCCTCGATTTGGACCTCGATATTGGCCTCGGAATCGACCTCGATTCCATCCTCGGTCTGAGGTCTTATAATCGACCTCGATTTCGTCCTCGGTTTGAGACCTCGAAATCGACCTTGATTGGCCCTTCGATTTGAGACCTCGGGAGGATCCTCGATTTTAAGCTTTGTGAGGACCCTCAGTTTTGACTTCGATTTCACCCTCGGGTTTGACTTTGATTTCACCCTCGGTTTTGGACCCTCGGTTGAATATGAGGGCTAGGGCGTAGAATCTTACCTCTAGGATGAAAACCAAGTAAGTTTTCGTTGTTAATCCTCAAAGCGTTAAGCATGAATTGTTGAACGATTAGCTTAGGAATCCCCTTCACTCTAGAGCACTTCCTCACTCTCAAAATATCAGATTTTTACTTAATAATGGTCCTTAATGTTTATATATCAAAGTAGGGTCGGGTTATAAAAACCAGAAAATAAACCCTCCGAACAAAGCTCTGCGATCGCAGAGTGGACCGTAGAACGGATATGCAGTCCGCAAAATGGGCAGCAAAAGTGATGTCAAGATCTGGGTTGTTCGGATCAGGTCTGCGATAAGTCTATGGTCCATAAACCACTTCTGCGGTCGCATAATGCGCCGTAGAACTCCCCTTCGAAAATCTTCATGCTGGATCTACGATGGATTGTACAGCCCACGAAAGCATTATGTAGTCGCATATCGAATAGCAAAACGACCCTCCAAAATAGGCAATTTTTCTGTTGTACTCTGCGGCATGCAGAGCGATTCTGCGGTAACATAGAGGACCACGGAAATGCCCTGCTCTGCCAAAAAACTTCTTAAACTCCCCTACGCACTGTTCGACCTAAAAAGTCTACAATCATCAAAACATAAGCCACATTGGCATCACGAAAACCCGGGTTCTAGGTGAAATTTTTACGGGGACTTACATGGACTACCAAGAACGTCAAGATCCTTCTATACCTGCACTATGTAAGGGAAGTATGTAAGAAGTTCACAAAGATCAAGTTCAAGCACATTCCTAGGATCCAGAACGAGTTTGTTGACGCTCTCGCAACCTTGTCATCCATGATCCAGCATCCAAATAAAAATTACATCGACCCTATCGATGTAGAGATCAGGGATAAACATGCGTACTATTTTTATGTAGACAAAGAGCCAGATGGTAAGCCATTGTACTACGACATCAAAAGGTTCCTTGAATCAAAAAAATATCTAGAGAATGCTACTAATAGTCAGAAGTGAGCACTCAGAAGGTTGACAAATCAATTGTTCCTCAACGTGGAAGTCCTATATATGAGGAAACTAGACTTGGGTCTATTAATATGTGTAGATGCCGCTGAGACAACCAGATTGCTAGAAGAAATACATGTAGGAACATGTGGACCCCTCATGAACAGCTTTACCTTAGCCAAGAAGATTTTATGAGTCAGATACTTTTGGATGACCATGGAAAATGATAGTATCCGCTATGTGTAGAATTTTGCCAGTGCCAGATCCCCGGGGATTTCATCCAGGTTTTGCCTAATGAGTTGAATATAATAGGTTCGCCTTGGCCGTTTGCCTCTTGGGGCATGGACGTAATCGGACCTATAGAGCCTACTGCATCAAATGGGCAACATTTTATCTTGGTGGCAATTGATTACTTCACAAAATAGGTTGAAGCTTCTACATATAAGGCCCACAAAGAAAGTAGTGACAGATTTCCTCTGTAACAACATAGCTTGCCGGTTCGGGATACTCGAGTCAATCATCACTGACAACGCAGCCAATCTAAACAATGATCTCATGAAGGAAATTTGCGAGAAGTTCTAAATTCTCAACTGTAACTCTATAGCCTACAGACCGCAAATGAATGGAGCAGTTGAAGCAGCCAAAAAAACATCAAAAGAATTCTGCGAAAGATAGTGGACAATCAATGGAAATGGCCCGAGAAATTATCCTTTGCCTTACTGGGCTATCACACCACCATGAGGACATCCACTGGGGCAACACCATACATGTTAGTATATGGCACTAAAGCTGTGATAGCCGCAGAGGTCGAGATACTATCTTAAGAGTCATTCAAGAAGCTATGTTAGACGATGGAGAGTGGATACGGGTGAGGCAGGAGCAACTCATGCTTATTGACGAGAAGAGAATAGATGTAGTATGTCATGGTCAGCTGTATCAAAATAGGATGGCCAATGCATTCAACAAAAGGTTGAAGCCTCGCTAATTTATACTGGGGCAGTTGGTTTTGAAGAAAATACTCCCTCATCAAGAAGAAGCCAAAGGAATGTTTGTGCCAAATTGGCAAGGTCCTTATATGGTCCACCGGGTGTTGTGGAGAGGAGCTTTAATCTTGGCAGAAATGGACGAAAGAGTCAGCACGAAGCCTATCAACTCAGACACGATCAAGAGATACTACATTTGAAGACAATACAGTTAACTTTTGGTTGTAACAAAACAATGCTCGACCTGACTTCCCATGGAGGGATACATAGACAACCCACGTAGGGTCCGATTTTTCTCTCCCTCCCCATATTTTGTACTAGAAAATCCAAATACCTTTTTGTATATAGTCGGAACTATGCCACGACTTGATTTCCTTTGGAAGGAATACAGAGGAAATCCTCATCGGATTCAGTCATCTTTTGTAATTGAACTACGTTTTGGCCTGATTCCATTTGGATATGTAGGCAGTCTGAGCCAGCTCGGCCACATCATTTTGTATTTGTTGTAATCGAACTACATATTGACCTGATTCCATTTTGATACGTAGGCTGCCTGAGTCGGGCTCGGTCAGCATCATCATATTTCTCTACAATAATCAATATATAAGCTACCTTGGCATCACGAAAACCCGGATTCTAGGTGAAATTTTAATGGGGCCTTACATCCCTCTCCACTTAAGATTGTTCGTCCTCGAATGACGGTCAAAATCCCCCATTAGTATCAAATGTGACTCTGCTGCTATTTCACACACCAACAGTTCCAAACTTTTGACTAACTCCCTAAATTTCCAAAAACTTTCGGCAGAATTTTCTCTGTAACTGGGCCTATCCACTTTTCAAAAAATCCCATAAACCAATTCTAAGAACATATACATATTCCAATGATGCAACATAACATGAAATTAACACCAACCGTGGCCTCATAGACAATATATTATTAGAAAGGAACACCCTTAGCATAAATTGCACAAGTAATGCATAATAATAATTCATAGGGGAAAACTTCATAGAAACGATTACATAGCTATTCAAACAAATGAGGGTACTTCTTCTTCATTTCTTCCTCACTCTCCCGGGTGGCTTCTTCAACGTGTTTGTTTTGCCGTAGCACTTTCATGGAGGCAATCTCTTTATTTCTCAACTTTCGGACTTCCCTATCAAGAATGGCAATTGGAATTTCATCATAAGTCAGTTCTTCATTAACCTCTATAGTCTCAACCGGAACAATAAGGGATGGGTCTCCAACCACTCTCTTTAACATGGATACATGAAACACGGAGTGCACTAATGACATTTTTGGAGATGGTTCTAGCCTGTAAGCCACCTGACCAATCCTCTGAATGATTCTGTACCGTCCGACATACCTCGGACTTAATTTCCCTTTCTTACCAAAATACATTATACCCTTCGTAGGGGAAACCTTCAAGAATATCCGATCATCTTCTTTGAACTCCAAACCCCTACGGCGAACATCCAAATAGGACTTCTGACAGCTCTAAGCAGTTTGCAACCGCTCCTTAATGATCTTAACCTTCTCCATAGCCTGATGCACGAGGTCTGGTCCTATCAACTCTGCTTCCCTAATCTCGAACCATGCAACGAGAGATCTACATCTCCTACCATATAAAGCCTCGAACTGTGCCATTTGAATGCTAGTGTGATAATTGTTGTTGTAGGCAAATTCTATGAGTGGCAAGTGATCATCACAGCTACCTTTGAAGTCAAGAACACAAGCACGCAACATATCCTCATGCGTCTAAATAGTCTGCTCTATTCGGCCGTCAATCTGCAGTGAAAGGCTGTACTAAGATTCACCTGAGTACCCAAACCTTGCTGAATTTTCTTCCAAAAATTACCTGTGAACTGTGCCCCCCGATCAAAAATGATGGAAACTGGAGTGCCATTTAACCTGAATATTTCCTTGATATACAACTGAGCATACTGTTCCGCCGTGTTAGTAGCCTTAATAGGTAAGAAGTGTACTGATTTTGTGAGTCGATCCACAGTCACCTAAAATGAGTCGAACTTTTGAGGAGTGCGAGGTAGTCCTACCACAAAGTCTTGATCATCTCCCATTTCCACATCAAATTTCTGTGTTCTGTGCTAACCCACCGGGCCTTTGATGTTCGGCCTTCACTTGGTTGACAATTTGGACATCTTGCCCCAATCTTCGCTACCTCTCTTTTCATGTCATTCCACTAGTAGACTTTCTTAAGATCATGGTACATGAGCTTGGGTGCACAGAATACCTGGAAGTGTGAGCCTCGGTCATAATTCTTTCCCAGAGACCATCCACATATAGAACACGTAGGCGCCCTTGGTACCTTAGTGTACCATCATCCATGCCAAGAGAAAAAGCCATGGTCTTATGTTTATGAATTCCTTCCTTCAATGGTACCAACAATGGATTGTTGTATTGCTTCTCCTTGACTTCCACAACAAGCGATGATTCAGCCCTATTTTGCAGAATCACCCCTCCTTTACCAGATTCCGCAAAACGAACTCCCAAACTAGCTAACCGATGAACCTCCTTGGCCAACTGCCTTTGATATGCCTCCAAGTGAGCCAAACTGCCCATAGATTTTCGGCTAAGAGCATCCACCACAACATTAGCCTTTCCCAGATGATATAGGATATCGATGCCGTAATCTTTGAGTAACTCAAGCCATCTTCTCTGCCTTAGATTCAATTCCTTCTGTTTGAAAATATATTGAAGGATTTTATGGTCCGTGAATATATCCACATGGACTCCATACAAATAGTGATCCAAAATCTTCAATGCAAATACCACCGCTGCAAGTTCTAAGTCATGTGTTGGATAGTTCCTCTCATGATTCTTGAGTTGCCAATAAGCATAAGCTATCACCTTGCCATGTTGCATCAATACACACCCTAGTCTGATTCTCGAAGCATCACAATATACCATAAACCCATCAGTACCCTCTGGTAGGGTCAACACCAGTGTCGTAGTTAATCTTGATTTCAACTCTTGGAAGCTCCTTTCACAAGCATCTAACCATTGGAACTTAACTGGCTTCTGCGTCAATTTAGTCAATGGAGAGCCAACAGTAGAGAACCCCTCCACAAACTTTCTGTAATACCCAGCTAATCCTAGGAAACTACGAATCTCTGTTGGAGTTTTAGGCCTCGGCCAATTCTTCACAGCTGCGATTTTCTGTAGGTCAACCTTAATTCCTTCTCTGGAGATTACATGACCCAAGAATGTGACAGACTCAAGCCAAAATCCACACTTCGAAAACTTCGCACATAACTTGTGCTGATATAGAGTCTGCAAAACTGCCCTGAGATAATTGGCATGGTCCTATCGACATCGTGAATATACAAGGATGTCGTCAACGAACACTATCACAAAGGAGTTGAGAAAAGGCTTGAAGACTCGATTCATAAGATCCACGAAAGCTGTCAGGGCATTTGTTAGCCCAAAAAACATTACCAGAAATTCAAAATGCCCATACCAGATTCTGAAAGTTGTTTTCTAAATATCCTGCTCCATGATTTTTAATTGGTGATACCCGGATCTCAAATCAATTTTGGAGAAATACTTAGCACCCTGCAATTGATCAAACAAGCCATCTATCCTTGGCAGTGGGTAGTTATTCTTGATAATGACCTTGTTGAGCTGTCGAAAGTCAATACACATTCTTAGTGACCCATCTTTCTTACTTACAAAGAGAATCGGTGTGCCCCAAAGCAACACACTCGACTGGATGAAATCCTTCTCGAACAAGTCCTTCAATTGTTCCTTTAGTTCCTTCAATGCTGTCGGTGCCATTCTGTAGGGTGGAATAGATATAGGTTGCGTGCCCGGCATCACGTCAATGCTAAAATCAATCTCCCTATCTGGTGGGATCCCAGGGAGCTCATCTGGAAAGACTTCCAAAAATTCATTCACAACAAGCGCGGACTCAAGTGTAGCTGCCTTAGCATTAGTGTCTGTAACCCGGACCATATGGTAAATATACCCCTTGTTGATCATCTTCGTGGCCTTAAGGTAGGCAATAAACCTATCCTTCAGCACCACATCACCCCCCCTTCTAATCATTAACTGGCTCATTTGGGAATTCAAACCTAATAGTCCTAGTTTGGCAATCAAGCTTGACAAAACATGAATAAATCCAGTCCATCCCCATTATTACATCAAAATCAACCATCCCTAACTCAATGAGATCGGCCATGGTGTCCCGACTACGCACCGTGACAACACAATCCCTATAAACCCCTGCGGCCACAATAGACTCACCAACGATATAGAGAACGGCTCATGAAGCTGTTCCGGTTCTATCCCAAGTACCATAGCAATATAAGGAGTGACATATGGCAAAGTGGAACCGGGATCACTAAGAGCATATACATCATGAGATTGGACAGTCAATATACTTGTGACAACATCTGGAGAAGTCTCTGAACTCTAGCGACCCCTCATAGCATAGAAGTGGTTAGTTCCTCCTGAACTCTACGCACCACCCCTAATTGCACCACGCCCTTTGGGTGTTGGAGTGATCGAGCTGGAGAAGGCTACGGAGGTAGTAGCTGCAGAACTTGTTGGCTGTGCTTCTCCCCTGCACATGCTCTGGTAGGACGAACGGCAATCCCTCTGAATGTGACCATTCACACCACACTTGTAGCATATGGTCTGGTCCAAAAAAAAGGCCCCAAAGTGCATCTTCATACACCTAGGGCATGGGGGCCTTTACTGCTGTTGGAATCTCCCTCCAGGCCGACCCTGCTGGTAGGATCCCTTGTTGCCCTGGCTAGGCCTGAAATGGCTCCACTGCTGCTGACGGGCCGTGATGGCTTTGCATTGACTGAAGACTAAGCAAAGGATTGCGATAACCCTGATGACCCTCCCCTAACCACTGACCTGCCACCACCACCCCGAAAAGTACCACTAAAGTTGCAGGCTAACCGGGCCTTATTGCTAACCCTCTTGCTCCATTATATTCTTCAGTTTGCAGGTCTCTGTGGCTTGAGTAAATGCCACCATCTTACCATAGTTCATATCAGAATTCAAGGTAGCTGTAGCGGCTTGATTAATAACCAAGGGGCTATGGCCCTGCACAAACCGGCGCACTCTAGCCTCCATAGTGGGCAACATGTAGATGGCATATTTGGACAGGCATGCGAACCTCTTATGATACTCCCACACACTCAAGCTATCTTGTTTCAGACTCTCAAACTTGGTGGCACAAGCTGCCTTAGTCTCAGCAGGCAAGAAATGGTCGATAAAGGCGTTGGCAAACTTACTCCACCTCACCGGAGGGCTCCCATCCTCACGGGACTCCTCCCACATCTCGAACCAAGAATAGGCCACCTTTTTCAGGTGGTAGGAGGCCTACTCCACTTCCTCCGTCTCAGTAGAACGCATGACTCGAATAGTCTTGTGCATCTCATCAATAAAGTCCTAGGGGTCCTCCATGGGATTAGTACCCCGTGAACACTGGAGGATCGAACTGAAGAAACCTGTTCACCCTTGAACTAGTAGAATCCCCTTGCTCGCAGGTCGAAGCAGGTGCAACATTCGATCTCTGGGCCTGTGAAGCCACTATTTGAACCAACATCTGTATGGCTCCCCTAAGGTCCCCATCAAAAACACCGGTACTGGAAGTTGGGGCTGGAAGTGGAATAGCTGCACCCTCAGTAAGAGTAGGGATTGGTGCAGTATGAGTAAGAGCAGTAGCATCAGGCAGTGTTGCAGCTAGGGGAATATCCTCACCCCTCAGGTGCTCACTTGCATCATTACGTATAGAATCGACTGCCACTTCTGGGGTAGTATCGACTCCTTGACCAGTTCTTGCTTTCTTCCTAGGCGACATGTAATGAAAACTAGAGCAATGCACGAGTTAAAGGAGGAATAGTCTTATAATCAGCTTTATCAAATTATCTAGAACATCAAAGAAGGGTATTATTCCTTAATGCCCAAGTAACCTCCTAATTATAGATGTGGTCGACAACACACCGACAAGGACTCTACTAGACACGGCTCCGAGAAAACCTAGGACACTTTAAAACCTTAGGCTCTGATACCAAGCTTGTCACGCCCTGACCTCAGGGAGCGCGACCGGCGCTCAACCGAGATACCCCAGTCGAGCAAGCCTGCACAATGTCGTCTACTCGACTCACCCAGGAATAATGAGAAGATACATTTCATTAATTCAACAATAAGAAGGTCACGCGAACAATACCATTTCATTTCCATTGGTTACTCCATTTATAAGTCTCAAAATACATTACACATTCATAGTTGAAGTGGAACATGTGATACAAACACAACATTTTAGTTTGAATTTCCCAACACCGATATACAACCCACACCATGTCTACGGAGCCTCTAACAGAAAACAAAGAGTGTTATGACAGTGCCGGCTACAAGGCCCTAGCTATACCTCAAAATGCTATGTACAAAGGACAAAAGATATAGGACCTGAAATGAAGGGGGGCTCACCAAGTCAGCTGAGGAGAGGGTGTATTGCTATCATTGCTCAATGCTGCCCGTTGTGGAACCACCTGCATCCATTAATGATGCAGCACCGCAAAAGGGACGTTAGTACATATGGAATAGTACTAGTATGAAAACTAAACATCCCCTCAATAGAACGAGTAACAGTACAATGATAAAGAAACATGAAATCAATGAGGGCCTCATCAATATTAAAGCACCAAGTTAGGAGAAAGAATAAAACTCAAGCAAGTTTCAACATTTTAAGTTGGGAGATCTTTAGTACCGACACACCACCGTGCTTTTAGCACGAAATATTATCTCAGCCCGATCGTCTAAGTCGTCTAAGTCATCTCACCCAAGACTTCCACTCACAATACCACCATGTGCGTGGCATGGCATCCGATCTCAGCCTGATTGGCTAAGCCGTCTCACCACAATGTCGTGTGGTGAGACGTCACCTCAAATTCCCTAGCAATCATCTCATCCCATTTAAAGTGGATTTATCTCAACACATCAATCTCATCCCATATTCGGGGAAAATTCTCACCATATCACACGGGGATTTTACCCTTCATTCAGTCCTACACCTACACGTGTAGCTTTCGGGTTAGGTTATTTCAACCTACCCTTCCTCGGTGACTAAACAATACTCCCAAAGCATTAATTATTTAAAGAATTTACAGCTCATTTCAATGTCTTTTACACTTCTCTTCATTTCATTGGCACTAGTGGCCTCTATTATAATATCATTCTCGGCATGTTGGCCATGTTTCATATCTCATGCTCACTTCTTTTGCTTTCAAACACCATCAAGGATTATCAATAACAAGGCATTTCTATGCAAGACTTTAAGTACCCATGTGAGCAAATAAGGGTCTTAGGCACAATGAGATATCTTACATAATTTGACATGATAGCTTTCATTAGAATCACGTCTTGAAGTCATAGCATGTTAACACATAGCCCATACTTAGATCACATTCCCGAAGGACTACACAATAAGATAAAAGCATTCAGAATAGTCAAATTTATAATGATCAACTCGAGGCTTACAAGAACATCGTGGGATTCAATTATAAGAGAGAAGTTTAGCTAACATAACTCGCCTTGAGCATCCTTAAATTACTACAATGTTCCAAAAATCTTAGCGACTTCGAATCTATTTGGAAATAGAACAAGATTGAACACAAATTAGGAAGGAGTTCATGGTTCTAGCTCATTTGAGCATTTTATCAAGCACAGGGTGTGCATTAAGGTTTCAAGGTCCTCCTATGGTGGATTCCTTCATCCCACTACCAAAAGTCTACCCAATTGAGCTCAACAATATTCCCACAAACCTTGATAGTTCATGCATGCATAATGAACAACTCCCACACTCAAGATTTTTTTTTCTCATTACCTATTTTCAGTTAAAACTCGATATTGAGGGATAGGAAGTAGAATCTTACCTCTAGGATGAAGACGTAGTGAGTTTTCCTTGTTAATCCTCCAAGCCTTGAGCAATAATTGATGAACGATTTGTTTAGGAGCCCCCTCTCACTCTAGAGCACTTCTTCACTCTCAAGATATCATATTTTTACTTAACAAATGTTCCTTAACGTTTATATATCGAAATAGGGTCGAGTTATAAAAACCAAAAAATGGACCCTCCGAACATAGCTCTGCGGTCACAGAGTGGACCGCATAATGGATATGCGGTCCGCAAAATGGGCCGCAGAAATGATGTCAAAAATTGGGCTGTTGGGGTCAGGCCTACGGTAGGTATGCGATCCGCAAACCAGTTCAGCGGTCGCATAATGTGCCGCATAACTCCCCTCCGGAAATCGTCATGCTGAATATGCAATGGATTGTGCAGCCTGCGAATGCATTATGCGGTCGCATATTGGACCGCAAAATGATCCTCCAAAATTGGCCATTTTCTGTTGCACACTACGGCTAATCTGCGGCCCGTAGAGTAATTATGCGGTCACATAGTGGACCGCAGAAATGCCTTGCTTTGCCAAAACTTTTCCTTAACTCCCCAACGCACTGTTCAACCCAAAAAGACTACAATCATCAACACATAAGCTACCTTGGAATCACGAAACCCGGGTTCTAGGTGAAATTTTCACTGGACCTTACATGGACTACCAAGAATGTCAAGATCCTTCCATACCTGCACTATGTAAGGGCTATGCAAGAAGTTCAAAAAGATCGAGTTCAAGCACATTCGTGGGATCCATGACGAGTTTGTTGACGCTCTCGCAACCTTGTAATCCATGATCCAACATCCAGATTAGAATTACACCGAACCTTTGATGTAGAGATCAGGGATCAACATGCACACTGTTTTTATGTAGACGAAAAAGTCAGACGGTAAGCCGTGGTACTACGACATCAAAAGGTTCCTTGAATCAAGATAATATCTAGAGAATGATACTAATAATCAGAAGTGAGCACTCAGAAGGTTGGCAAATCACTTTTTCCTCAATGGGGAAGTCCTACATAGGAGGACCCTAGACTTGCGTCTGTTAAGATGTGTAAATGCCGCTTAAGAAACCAGATTGCTAGAAGAAATACATGCAGGAACGTGCAGGCCCCACATGAACGGCTTCCCTTAGCTAAGAAGATTATAAGAGCTGGATACTTTTGAATGACCATGGAAAGTGATAGTATCCGCTATGTGCAGAAGTATCACCAGTGCCAGATCTGCTGGGATTTCATCTGGGTTTCGCCTAATGAGTTGAATGTAATGGGTTCGCCTAAGTCGTTTTCCTCTTGAGGCATGAACATAACCTATAGAGCCCGCTGCATCAAATTGGCACCATTTTATCTTGGTAGCAATTGATTACTTCACCAAATGAGTCAAAGCTTCAACATATAAAACCTTCACAAAGAAAGTAGTGGCAGATTTCATCTGAAACAACATAGTTTGCCGGTTTGGGATACCCGAGTCAATCATCACTGACACTGCAGCCAATCTCAGGAGGGAAGTTTGCGTGAAGTTCTGAATTCTCCACTATAACTCTACAGCCTACAAATCGGAAATGAATGGAGCAGTTGAAGCTGCCAACAAAAACATCAAAAGGATTCTACAAAAGATAGTGGACAACCATAGGCAATGGCACGAGAAATTATCCTTTGTCTTATAGGCTATCGCACCACTACGAAGACATCCACCAAGGCAATGCCATATATGTTGGTATATAGCACTAAAGCTGTGATGCTCACAGAGGTCGAGATACCATCTTTAAGGGTCATTCAAGAAGCCAAGTTAGATAATGCAGAGTGGATACGGGTCAGGCAGGAGCAGCTCATGCTTATTAACGAGACGAGAATAGATGCATTATGCCATGGTCAGATGTATCAAAATAAGATGGCCAATGCATTCAACAACAGGGTGAAGCCTCGCCAATTTATACCGAGCAGTTGTTTTTATAGAATATATTCCCTTATCAAGTAGAAGTCAAAGGAAAGTTTGCGCCGAATTGGAAAGGTCCTAACGTGGTCTACCGAGTGTTCTCGGGAGAAGCTCTGATCTTGACAGAAATGGACGGAAGAGTCAGCAGGAAGCCTATCAACTCAGACACGATCAAGAGATACTATATTTGAAGATAATATAGTTAGACTTTGGTAATAACAGAACTATGCTCGACCTGACTTCCCACGGAGGGATACGTAGACAACCCACGTAGGGTTCGATGTTTCTCTCCCTCCCCTTATTTTGTAATAGAAAATCCAAATACCATTTTGTATGTACTCGGAACTTCGCCACGACTTGATTTCCTTTGGAAGGAATACATAGGAAATCCTCATCGGATTCAATCATCTTTTGTTATTGAACTACCTTCTGGCCTGATTCCATTTGGATATGTAGGCAGTCTGAGCCAAACTTGGCCACTTCATTTTCAGTCTCATCATTTTGCATCTGTTGTGATCGAACTACATATTGACTTGATTCCATTTTGATACTTAGGCTGCCTGGGTCAGGCTCGGTCATCATCAGCATATTTCCTTTTTGTCATTACTCATCGAATTACGTTCAGACATGATTCTGTTTTAGATATGTAGGAAACCTGAAAGGGTTCGATCATAACCCTAGGAAACCTTTGTAATGCATTAGTTTAGATTAGGATGCATTTGCAACAACAAGAATCCACGTCGTCGGAAGCATCTTGGAGGGTCGACATCAACATGATAGAGCCTTCTAGAAACAACGTTCGTATTTGATGAACTTCCTAGACATGTTATAATCCAGAATGACGGCATTTGCTATAAGATAAAAGCTTTTCAAGATGTTTTCTAAAAATATCATAATCCATTCCACCTACCGAACTTCATGGCGTGACCTCATCAGGACTGGGGCAAAGCCAGGACTACAGCCGACACAAAACAACACCCCCCTACTAAGAATTTTTCTTTGAATGCAGGGCCAACATGACATAAGGAAATGCTAGAACACACTTGGTAAATGACGGATTCACCAATCTCTGATAACTATCATCCCTCTTTCCTTACTCAAATTTTCACTAACATACAACTAAAACTAACTCTAAGATCCTTTGCAAGTATTTTAGAAATATTATCTGCTGCTCTGTAGCTGCCTTCCTCGCTTCGTCTTCGGCTTTCAGAGTTGTGAACTAACCTCTTCCTTTTACAGCCAGACAACTGGCAGATAAGCTGGGCATCTAAAGAACATAAGATCCGAGCTGCCGCCAGGCATAAAAGTCATATTGTCAACTAGGGAAATTGGCACAACCAGCATCTCAAACATTGATAAGGGAAGAATCAGGCAGTCATTAGGATGATATTCCTTTCATCTGAATGGCCGCCACTGATGCCAACCTGAGCATATTGCATATAGCAAACGGTCTACTCAAATGAACAAAGCACGTTGTCTATAACAAGCTGCTGGCGCCGCCAACCGAAGCCATGTATATAGCAAACTGTCAGCTCAACCAATAGGAGCGCCCTATACAAAATTGAGTTGTCGGCTTCGCCAATCGAATCCGTGTATATAGCAAACTATTCGCTTCACCAACAAGAGCATTTCGCACCGCCACTCCGCCACATCGGAGATCAGAGTAGATGACTGTAAACCTAGTCACTAACATTCTGCAATTGACATCCACAATTTAGTTTTGCAGTCAAGAGTACCTATTGAACATTCTCCTTATTTCTTTATTGTTATTTCAAATGCTTTGATGTTTTGCTCATGCTGCTTATAGGCATGATTACATTTTTCAAGTCAGAAGCTCCCATCGCGCGGAGATATTTTACATTTCAATGCAGTTACTCCCATCACGCGGAGATACTTTACATTTTAATCCAACTTCTTCCATCAAGGGGAGA
Organism: Nicotiana obtusifolia; assembly: GCA_002018475.1. Taxonomy (NCBI): domain Eukaryota; kingdom Viridiplantae; phylum Streptophyta; class Magnoliopsida; order Solanales; family Solanaceae; genus Nicotiana; species Nicotiana obtusifolia. The sequence continues at coordinate 46,034 of MCJB01026332.1, forward strand.
TGCATTCTGCATTTTAAGTCAACCACTCCCATCGCGTGGAGATACTCCCAATACGAGGAAACTTAATGCTCCGACAGCTAAGGAACAGTACACAACCTGGCTAATAATCAAGTCAAATTCAAGTATCCCGTCACCCCAATCCCAAATGAGGGCGTCAGCAGCCAGACATCATCTTTCTTGCATCATTTACATCACATCATAACATATTTTGCATTGATATATATGGGTATGTGTGTATTTCATTTTTGTAGGAACAAATATCGCAAAATGTGGAACTCCATCTAAGCAGCAAACCAACCTACAATGCTATGAGAGACAACAAATTCATAAGCGGGTCAAGGATCCAAGCTGAAGGTCAAATACGATCAACAGAACTCTAATTCTTCAAATCTTCCAAATCAAGCTGCAATTTAGAAGCTATCATGGAATGCTTTCATCTCGCAGTATCGCCATAACACGATACTTGGGCAATTCCTGCGAGCATCGCCTCCCCCAAGTCCTCACTCCAGAACTACATGAGGCCTGATCCTCGTTAAGCCCGAGGTATGTAAGCAGTTCAAAGCTAGAATTCGGCCCCAACGCCCCAAAAATCCTCCAGGAATCTTCCTTAACTCCTAATTCTACAACTCGTAATCATCCTTAAACCCATATGCCATTTCTACAACGTATGCCTGAGGTCGGGACAAAATTGGCTTGGTTCGATTTCTTTACCTAAAAACTATTTTATCGTCTCCGGTCAAAGAGCCGTAGCTATTGACTACCAATTTTGACCCTCCCTTTTAAAAAAAATTATTTATACTTAATAATTTGCAATACATGTTTTGAAAATATTTATATCGATAATACCTATTTAACAAAAGAATTAAGTATTAATAGTGTTGAAATTAATAATTTAGTATTATGTAATTACAAATATATCATACTTAAAACTTTTAGGATTATTAAAATAACCTTTATATACATTACAAAGGCTTTAGAACTAATTTAATGAATTAATCCTTAATTACTAGTTAATTAGCTTACAATTTTAATAATTCGAAATTAGTGTCATAATTTAGAAGATAAAGTACTTTTATATATAATTAATTATAACGATTAGTAGTGTTTGGTAATTATAATTTTTACTGTATTTTATTGAAAATAATTAAGTTTATGTAAATTAATTTCAAAAGGGTTAAAAAGCTAAAAGGCTATAATTGTAATTTCTTAGTAAAATACAAAGTTGATACCATTTAAATCAATTTTAGCCCAAATACCAAGCCCAATCTGGAATTGATCGAGTCCAAACAACCCCTCCAATCCACCTTGGCAATCCATGACACTCCCTTTATACCAATAGCGGTGCGCCACGTCAACCATCTCAATCACTCACACAACAAACACAATTGATCCGAGCTGTCCATCTTGTAGATCAACAGCTCTAAATTTATCTCCATTTTCCCATAAAATTCAATATCCCAACAGGCTTAATCTTTGGCCGTTGAAACTATGGGATCTAACAGTCCGCGTATTTTGTCATTTTAATTCATAAAGGTCTAGTTTATTAGGGCCGTTGATCTAAAGAATTAACGTCCCAGATCGCTTCTCCCAACATTAACCTCTAGAGACGACCTAAACCACCCAAACCCTAAAATATTTCCCTGTTATCGTAGCCGCCCCCTTTCCTTTTTCTCTCTCAACTCTCTCGATTGCCAAACTTAATCAATCAAACAAATCTTGCACGATTTTGTGCAAGTCACAAATCAACAATGGAGTCATGCTTATTGTCCCTTCAAGCTGCGAATCCTACCGATTCCATTTCCCATTTCATCACACAGATTCAAAATCCTAAAATCAAATCCTAGACCTAAAATCATGCAACTGAAACTCAGCGATTCACCTCTCACCTTTTAGATTGGAGGTATGCATGAAGATTTCAAGAACTTCATCATTGTTATTCGATATCCAAAGGTCAAACGTAGTGACCTCTGGACAATGAAGCTTTGACTGATGGATTTCCATATTCATCCACTGGTTCTGAGTTATTCTCCTCCCAGGTAAAATATCCACCGATTTCCCCCTGTTGCCTTTCTGATTTCATACAATTTTACTTGCATCACCACCCTTCCGTCACTCCCCACTACCACTTTGAATCCGTTGAAACCCTAAGGTTCGAAAGCACTATAAATAGGAGCCTTAATGGCTCTCACCTAACAACACCTAACAATAGAAAATCAATACACAATACAATAGCATTTAGAAATTTTCAATTAAAGTTTGAGTTCTTACTCGATTTCTGATTTCCCTCTCTTTCTGGTTCTGAGTTTACCTACTTTGAGCCTTGGCTTCTAATGGCAAAACAAAGTCTTTGCTTGGTTTGCTGCCCTAAAGGAGGTCAGTGAACCTCAACTCTCCTCCTTTTTTGATCATTTGAAATTGTAAAGCATGTTCTATTATGTTATCTTTTATAAATGATACTATTAATGATGTCCTATTGGTTGACTAGTTTTTATATGTGTATTATTTATCTATGGTTGGTTAATAGATTCTGGAATCATAAGTTCCTTAAGGTGTTTAAATTATGTATTGATTAGTTAAACCTAATGAACATCCGATAACTTATATCTACCATTGAACTTCTGAGAACAAACAAAGAACTCTCAGACAATCCTAATATAATAGCTGGCATCAGACCTCCCTTTCTATTAGAACTTTCATGATTGCTATACTAACCTTCCTTGACTGTTATTTGCATTTGTAGTGATTCACCTGATAAACTAGACTTAAGTGGAGGTGAACTTATTTAATAGTGAAGAGAATATTGTCATCTTAGTTTGGGTTCATCAGCTCATGACATTTATATCAATTTCTTCTTTCTAATGTGCCTCTGTGATTCTATTAACTTTTGGAAGACCCTTGATCATCTATACTATCCTTGTGTGTATTCTGATAGTTGCCATACGTTTAGCTTAAGTTATGAAGCTTGATTAATATATGTCTATGCTGTTTGGATGTCTCATGTATTGTGTTAGAGTGCTGAAATTAAGCTTCATCATATCTGAGTTCCCATACTTTATCTGCATAACATATCCTTAATATAAAGTTATCACTGTCCTTTTTCTGAAACTCATGAAGTGACACTGTTAGTTCGATTATGTTAACATCTTATCATGTTTGTGATGGTATAACCCCTGCTAACTGTCCCATGTGGGTGCTCTTTTGGATACCTTTCACTTATGTTCTTCAACAATTCTGTTTGTCTCTCATGATCATGTACATGCTTTTACTATCCCTACTACTTCACTAAGCTCACCTAAATGAACTAGGTTTGATTTATGAATCTAAGATGAACCTCTTGTTGTTACCTGTGCTGTTTGGGTATAGTAGTATGTTTTATTCTCCAATGAGATTGGTATGAGTATGAAGCTAAGAGCTTTAGAAAGAAGTAACCATGTCATTTGCTTAGAATGAAACTAGATTGTTAACTTACATCTCTATTAATACTCATTAGAGTTTTCAAGAGAAGCTATTAACCTGTGCATATACTAGAAGTTAATTTAGTCTATGAGTGGTTCCTTGACCAATTTAAACAAAGGCTATTAAGAGGATGTATCTATAACCAGGGATCTCCATAAGTTTGAACTATGTACTTACTCTACTTTTAAGACATATGATTCAGGTGTTTGGGCTTCTAAAGCAATCTGTTGGTGCTCTTTTTCCTGTATGTGCTTGAAGCTAACTTCTTTGAGCATACCTAACATGTTAAAAATGTTCACAATGAATTATATACTTATGTTTAGATTGTGTTTACAACAATGTGATTGGTCTTGTAATACTCGTGATGTTCTATACAGTTACTGTAAGAAATTTACATATCCCTGTAGAGTAGAATCACTGTGGTATGCAGTTTTACATTGAGTGCCTCATTAGCACCTAAACCTATAGAGAAGAATAAGTGTGAGTAGTTAGGGGATATTTGGGAGTAAAGTTTAGTTCTTTGTTAATCTACTCTCACTGACACAAGCACTGCTCGGGGCCTTGAGAATCTTGAGAACTTTGAAGTGTCAGGGATCCAAATAATACCTTGGCCATGAATGGAATTCTACCCTTAACCTCTAATCAATTGACATTTATTAATCCTTTTAGGTTTAGTGTTCAATGGAAACAAAGGCTTACCTATAAATTACTTTACCATCTGTGACTCCACACTAATTTTTCATTCTGGATTACTATTGATTGTTATAATTTATCTTGGGCCTGTATTAGTGTTACTTGTGTATAATTATATGTATTGGGCATCATTTCCAATGACTTTTTTTGTCTTCTTTAATATGTATTTAATACTGGGCCTAACGAGTTCTCAAATAACTCAGGCCCAAGTTTTGTACCTGCACCTTTTGGAGTCTGAAGCTGTTGTTGCCCATCTTTGTTACCTGCTGGGACTACTTTCCTTCAAGCCCAAACCAAAGTCCATTCCTCTCCTCTATTGCTTTATTTAGGTTTACTATTGTTTTACACATGTATATGACACAATATTTGATTGAATGTTTTTACTTTATATCTTTGAATTATGTTAACAATATAGGTAAGCCCTAAAGAACAAAGGATTAAAAGAAGTATTAAGACTTAGTAGTAGATAATTCTAGTTGATAATCTCTTATACTTCATCTCTTAACCTTTACTAACGATCTTTATGAAGTCTTTTGAAACCAAAACTGCTTTGCGAAGGCCGACAATCCTCCTTTTCAAAATCACAAGAATTGGAACCTGAAAAGTCACGACCCAAGATCCAACCCGTCGTGAAGGAACCTAATCCAACCCGCTAGGTAAGCCAAATAAAAATAAAACATAATATAGCAGTAATGATTGTTGACAGTCAATTTTTACCCTCCGTATTAAAAAATAAATTCTGCAGGCTTCCTTGTCAAATAATGATAAAATGTAGTATTTTGCATATTTTTTTAACTGTAATGCAATTTATTGATAATTATTCTCATTTTCAAAAAATATAGAAATTTTTATCATTTTATTGCCATTGGTTAAATACTACCATTTTTGTGCATTTTATAAATTTCAAACAATTTATTGATAATTATCCTATTTTTCAAATATTAAGGATATTCTAGCAATTTATTATCATTTAAAAAAATGAAACAATAATTACTACAACATAATTGTATTAGTTATATTTTATATAATACTATGAGATTTTCTACTTAAATAATCATATTTTAATTCGTAGCACAGTCTATTTAGTTACACGGAAGCCAGTAGTGTTATTTCAAAATATGGATCCAGTCCAGTCTTGACATTTAATTTGACTAGACATTGACGTGACAGAATATTTGATTTGATGTGACATAACATAATACGATAATGGTACTTTTTTATACAATGGGCAATGACAAGAGTGTGCTATTATATATTGGGTAAAAGATAGTCTTTAGTACAAATAAAGGGGGAAAACCCTAAATAATGTCTCACCCCCTCATTCTCTAAGCATCAGCCGCTCAAACCCATCTCCCTAAAATTCCTCTCTCATTTTCTCTCAACAATGAGAGAAAGCCGCATCAGCCCCCTCCCCTTCCATTTTGCTTAATCTCATCTCACCTTAGAGAGAATGGAGACAAGGGTCAGCCGCCGAGACCCCATCATCTCTCTCTCTTCTCTCATAGATCGCCACTGGCCCACCACCATAACTATGGCGATCACACAGATTCTCCACTCGCCACTCCCTCCTTTTATGCTTTCACCCTTTCATTCAAATAACAGGCTGAAACACGCCGGAAACGGCATTCAGGCGTGACGAACGACCACAGACGTGGTTATCCCCTTTAGATCTGGTCCTAAAACGATCGCTATCGGGGGAACGACTCAGATCTGTCATCACTGGAGTCGCCGGAGTTGACAGCCAGCGACGATTTCGTGATGCTGATGCTGCCCTTCTCCTCTTGTCCTTTACCTTCTATCTCTTTTGAAAATCCGAATAGAGAAGGATGTTGGAGGTTGCCGGCAAACTACCAGGTGACCACCTAGTTCCGCCGCTGCGACAAGTCATGTTGCTTTGTTTTTATAATGCTGCCACGCCTCTTCATTGCCATTGTTGAACTTAGCTTGTGCCATCTTAAACTTTTGAGGTTTTCTTTGGACTGTTTGTTTGGGTTTAATTGTTGTGATGTTTTGACCATTGATTTTATTCTTTCGCTGTGTTTGGCCGGGGTTCTTGGCTGGTAGAAATGTTTTCCGGCGACTCACATATCTTTGGGCCATTTTGTTCTAAAACGTGTGTTGGTTGTACTGTATCATTAATGTTTTGCTTAAAGTGGTTAATAATTTGGGTATTGTTGGCTATTGAGCTTTGCTAATCAGGCTATATTTGGAACCTTCATTTTTGACTTGTTATTGCCTCCCCATACTTGGCTGCCATTTAACTATTAGGTTGGTGAGGGCTTTGATAGTTTGGAACAGTTTGTTTATGTGAATTTTGGCTACTGCCGCTGCCTGCCTGATGGCCCTCGCCCTGTCTTATTTTGACACTGTTTCTGCTGATCTCTTTCAAATATTTGATATGTTTCTGCTGATCTCTTTCAAATATTTGGTACGGCTGATATTGAATAGAATATTACGCTATCGGGTTTAGGCCGATGAGAATACATTTTTTAGGTCACGATGCCCCAAATGACCCTCCGGACCAGGCCCAAGCGATGATGATAAACATCGGAAAAGAAAAGATGAGGATGCAAACTAACAACCTATGGAGGGTGACACGGTCGGCCACCAAAGTAGCTATCGAGGCGGTTGCCGTTATCGTGTCTAGACGGATATTAAAAATACATATATGAGTCTCCTTTATTATCTTTTAAACTTGTTTCCAAAACTATTTCCTAAAAATAATTTCCCAAAAACATTTTCAAACAATTTCCCAAAAACATTTTGCAACTATTTTCAAAACAATCTTCCAAAAACATTTTTCAAATAAAATCATTTCGAAAATAAATTAGTTTATTGTTTACTTTATATTTTATTAATAATTTCACTTCTCTTGTCTTACGAGGTACTATTACACAGATTTACTTTTGGAAGACGACTCTCGAAGATGAAAAGACAAATTCCCCTCAAGCTCCCTGCTTCGTACTTCCCATTCTTGGATGTACCCAAAACGTAAAGTATCGTAAAGTGTTAGATAGATGTCGTCTTTGCTTGCTTGCTTTGGTGTTTATCTATTTGTCAAACACTTAGGGTGAATTGAATCTAGTTAATAATCTGACTAACTTGCAATAGTGTGGTTAATTAATTTAGAATTGATGTATACCTAAATAATTAAATTAACCGTATACATTAAAATGAAAACATGTAATTTCTTCCAAAAATTAAATAAGTAATTTTGTCTTTGCCATAAAATTATATGAGCATACTTTCTGAACCTCCTTTAGATAAATATAATTTGTGTAGAATTTGTAATAGAATTATTATACTATTCTTCGAGTGACTGGGACATTGTAGTCGTTTGGGCTTGCCTTACATAATTTGTGTTTCAAGATCATGACTCTAGAGATGGTCTTTAAGTTATTGAGTGATGACCCATTTTTTAGTGCAAATATTCTTTGTATTGACGGGATAATTTTGTAAGCCGTAAATATTTTGACACATTTTCTTATACCTCGTTCATTCTCTATTCATCAAATTAATTTTTTCACGTTATTCACTATATGCTAATGTTGTTCAAAGATTATTCTTTTTCACCTTTTGTCAATCATGTAAACTTAACCTTTTTTTAGATTCTCACTTAAATGGTTAATCTTTGTAAATTAATCAAATTCTTTTAAAATGTATTCTCTAATTGATACTCATTCGGTCAATTTGCAAATATTTCATTCATCACTAAATATTATCTTACATTTTTCTTTCTTTAGCAACTTCTTATATGTAACGACCTGGCTGGTCATTTTGAGTGTTGCAGCCATGTTCCCCCATTTACTGCTTATTCTATGCTCAATTTTTTATGTGACTTGCCAAGGTGGTTGGTTTGGTCCCGGAGATGTTTTTGAATGAATTGGGAAACTTAGTCCCAAGGTTGGAAGCCTATGTTGAAAGAGTTGATCCGATGTTGACTTATGTGTAAATGGCTCCGGAATAGAGTTTTGACGATTCCGATAGCTCTGTAGGGTAATTTTGGACTTATGAGTGTGTCGGGATAGTGATTTGGAGGTCCGCAGGTGATTTGGCTTGAAATGGCGAAAGTTGGAAAATTAGAAGTTTGGAGAGTTAAGAAGTTTGACTGAGAGTTGACATTATGGCTACCGGGCTCAGATTTAGGTTTCGAAAGTTGGAATAGGTATATTTTTTCAATTATGACTTGTGCGTAAAATTGAGGTTAATCGGAGTTGATTTGATAGGTTTTGGCATCGATTGTAAAAGTTGGAATTCATTAGTTTTCATTAGGCTTTATTTAGTTGCGGTTCGTGTTTTTGATGTTGTTTGATGTGATTTGAGACCTCGACTTAGGTTGTATCATGTTTTAGGACTGATTGGTAAGTCCGGTTGAGGTTCGGGGGGCCTCGGGTGTGATTCGGATCATGTTCGACCCATTTTGAACCTCGTAAGATTTCTGATATTGGTGGTACTAGTTTTCTTGTACGCTATCGCAAGAGGAGGATCGCGATCGCGAAGTGTTGTTGTGGCAGCTGGGATTTTTGTTCTATACGTTCGTGAGCTTGGGTCTGCGATCATGTACGTTGAAGAGGCAATGAATCACGAACGTGAGGGTCTAGTCACGTTCGCGAATAGGAAAGAGGACACTAGATTCACGTGAATTTGTTATTCGCGATCGCGTGATGATGTTTGCGATCGCGTAGGTATGGGATTTTGTTGAGTCGCATTTGCGTGGGCTTATACGCGTTCCGGTAGAGTAATTTTTTGGCAGCTTGGGATTTGTGCTTCTCGATCGCGAAGCCTTTCCCGCGATAGCAAAGAAGGACATCTGAGCAGACTCTTAAATATCCAAAACAAGGGTTTGAGTCATATTTCACAATTTGATTTTGAGAGCTCATATTGAGGTGATTCTTGGAGAGATTTTCAAAAGAGTGACTAGGGTAAGTGATTGTAACACAGATTTGGTTAAATTAGATAAATATATCACCGATTTCATCATTTAATTAGTGTTTTGGGTTGAAAAATTAGGAAAATATTGTAGAAACTTCCTAGGCTTTAATTTGAGGATTTGAAGGTCGAGTTATGATCGGATTTGAGTAATTTTGGTAGGGTTGGACTCGCGGTTGAATGGGTGTTCGAATTTTATAACTTTTGTTGGTAACTGAGCCCGAGATTGACTTTTTGAGTAGACTTTTTGACTTTTGACTAAGCACTTAGCTTTTTCGTATGGAATTGATTCCTATAGCTAGTGTTGATCGTATCGAGTTGTTTGTGGCTAAATTCGAGGCGTTCAGAGGCCGATTCACGAGGCAAGGGCTTATTGGAATAGAGATTTTCACGGTTTGAGGTAAGTAACACTTTTAAACTTGGTTCTGAGGGTATGAATCCCTGAATTTCGTGTTATTTGATCGATGTTGAGGTGACGCACATGCTAGGTGACGGGTGTGTTGGCGTACACCGTAGTAATTATGACTTAGTCGATTTCGTGGGACTGGTAGTAAACTTATATGAATATTATTACTCTACTCTATGTGTTAAAGCACTTGGGCTTATGTTAGAAATCATGTTTAGGCTATGTGCTAGCACTATTGGGACCCACAACGGTCGTTCTTTTACTGTTGAGTTATTTGCTTAATTTGCAATTATGTACTCAGTCGCATTCATCATTGCATATCATATCTCAGTCTCTGCGATCATTTATTATCACATCATGTATCATTGATTTGGGCTGCTTGGCATGAGTGTTGTGAGCCCGAGAGACTGGAGAGATTGATGACTGGGTGAGGCTGCGGGCATGTTTGTGAGTGATATTGATGGGATCGCGTTGCACGTTGGAGCGGGTACTATTGACTCATGATGGGATCGGGCTGCACGCCACAGCAGGTATTATTGACTCATGATGGGATCGGGCTGCACCCCGCAACAGGTATTATTCATTCATGATGGGATCGGGCTGCGCACTACAGCAGGATTTATTAGCGCTTGGGCAGGATCCGCCCCTCCGGAGTCTGACATACTAGCGGTGAGCACAGGTACCGTACGTTGCTGAGTGACTGAGTGTGATGAGCGAGAATTGTGACAGTTAAATTAAGTACTATGAGAGTGTGAGTACATGAGGTTTTCATTGTGTTGCATCACATGAGATTTGCACATTGGCAGGTAGATATAGAGATGTAATATTCCTCATATCAATCATATTTTGCAATTTTAACTGTATTGAGTTTAATTGTTAAATCTGGAAGCATGTCTACATTCCTGTACTGTGTACTAATAAATTATGAATTTCTTTGAGATAATATTTTCATATTTCCTGTTATTTTTGTACTGTTAAACTCTGTATTTGGACTGTATTGGTTGAGCTCGTCACTGCTTTCAGCCCAAAGATTAGGCTTGTTATTTATTGAGTTGGTTGTACTCATACTATACTTTACACTTCGTGTGCATACCCAAGTATTATGGGCACAGTGGTTGCTGATTTCTGGAGCTTTATTAGGTCGGAGATTATCGAGGTAGTTTCCTTGGCGTCCGCATACCTGGACTCTCCTCCTTTATCTTTTAGTTTTGTTTATACTGTTCTACCTTCCTAGATAGTGTTTTAGTTGTTAGATCGTGTTACTGTATAGATGCTCATGTACTTAGTGACACTCAGATTTTGGAAAGTTCTATATTGAGTTGCGGTGTTTTCATTCAGTATTTATGAGATTTTTCTCTAGAACTTATATTGCTATGTCTTTCAAATTTAAAGATGCATGGTTTTTATTGTGAATGTCGTCTTGCCTAGTATTGCGATAGGCACCATCACGACATGTGAGATTTGGGTCATGACAAAGTTCTTTCATATTCCATTCATTAAATTAAAGTGCAAGATAGAGTGTTCGTACTTGCTTTAACTTTGTCTTGAATTGTTAATTATCTTTTACCAATTTTGTACTTAAATCAAATCATATGTTGTTCCTTTCTTACTTAATCCATTCTTTTAAAATATTAATTGCATTCTTCACATCTTGTGCACCAATTTTAAAAATGAAAGTCATTTCATACATTTTGTGTTATTTGCATTTTACCACATATGTACATGAATATAAACATATTTATTATTCGTTTGCCATAATAAATTGTCCTTTAGTCAATTTATTTTTTTATAATCTTTTTGTAAATATTAATCAGCTCTCTTCTTACTCTATTCATTATATAAAAACTATTCAACGGTAATCCTTTTTTTCCACTCTTGATCAAATCATTTTCTAGACACGTTTTCTTACAATAATTGATCTTGATTACAACTAAATTCCTTCGAGATTATTCCTTTCAACTCAAAGTCGTTTGGTTAATTTTTAAATACATCACTTGATGATATACTTCACTTAGTCATTAAAAAATTAACTCCTCACACACTTTCTTCATCCACGCCCTTGCATATATTCTGTTGTACATAAATATTCCTACTTTTACCATGTGACATTCACATTCAATCATTCTTCATTCCAAATCATTTTCATAATTCGTTGTAAATGTTAAACTAATCATTCTTTGAACATTAAAATTTATTTGATCGAGTCCACCGGAACCACATTTATAGATCTTGAGGGATGCCTAACACCTTCCCCTCGAGATAACTTGAACCGTTACCTACAATCTCGACTGGTTTTGCAGTCCATAATTTAGTGTATATTACGTAGTGTAGTATACGTGTGCTAGTGTACCTTAAATACCATGTGGCGACTCTAAACTTTAATTAACCTTGTAGAGTACCATAAGTTATAGTTTGTTTTGTCTCGTGCAAAATAGGGTGCAACAATGATAAGAGTAAAAAATTAAATAATTGAATTTTTCTACAACTCCCCAAGAACTGGTAGTACAAGTCATGCGCCACTAAGACTTAGATTTACAAAACTGAAATGAAATAAATACAACATACGTTTGAAATGTACATGAATAGAATTCGAATCTAAAGCTACCAAGGAATAATGATAGGCATAACTGGAACACAGGTACATTTTCAATGCTAGCCCTCGCCATACATAGCAGCATCAACACCAAGACTGTACGCAAGGTGCAAAAGTGTAGTATGAGTACAACTTACCCCATGTACTCAATAAGTAACCTAACTATCCTCGACAAGGTACAAAAAGCAAGAACTATAAATAATACTCACCAACGCCTGTACAGTTCATAATTCCAATAAGTATAGAATAACTATATGATCATATCAAGAATATCTCTAGTATAACCACTTTTATGCTCAAAATTCTTTTGTTTAAAGTGTTTTAATCAGTCAACAATCCAGCATATAAAGAAGATATGCAAGTACAACAGGCAACAGTCAAGGAAATTGCAAATAAGGGTGAAATACAATAACCAAACAACAGTACGTTGCGGCGTGCAACCCGATCCAATAACCATATACCAATAAGGCCTATTATGGCATGCAACCCCATCCAGTAACAGTAACCAGCTCTTCTAGGGCTCACATCAAATAGAAACTCGTCAGTTTCTCACAATCCGCGTGTACACCATCAAGAGAGAAACATGAGAAGGTGTCCTTAGGGGGATGGATCCGTATGCACACACTGCATGGACAACTCACGTGCTAATATCAACCGCACGGACAACTCACGTGCTATAATATCTGAATTTGCATGGACAACTCATGTGCTAATAATCATAATCCACCTGGCGTGGTCACAAGCATAACAACACAATCCGCTCAGCGTGGTCACAGGAACAACAACACAATCCGCCCAGCGTGGTCACAGGCACAACAGCACAATCCACTCGGCGTGGTCATAGGCACCCAGTCTAATCATATCCTACAGGAGCAAATTGTAACGACTCAACCGTTCGTTTTGAGTATTTTAGCCCCGATCCCCCATTTCTTGCCTCCTCTATGTTTTATTATAGTTACAGGACTTGTCGGGGGTGTTTGATTTTTGTTCGGGTGAGTTCCGGAGTGAAATGGGGCACATAATCCTTAAGTTGGAGGTTTAAGTTGAAAGAGTTGCCCGTAGTTTGACTTTTTGATAGACGACTCCGGAATGGAATTTTGTCAGCTCCAATAGCTACGTATGGTGATTTTGGACATAGGAGCGTGTCTGGATGTTGATTTGGAGGTCCGTAGGTCATTTCGGCTTGAATTAGCGAAAGTTAGAAAGTTGAAGGCTTTGAAGGTTGAGAAGTTTGACCGGAATGAATTTGTTGATATCCGAGTCAAATTTCGATTTTGGAAGTTGGAATAGGTCTGTCATGTCATTCATGACTTGTGTGCAAAATTTGAGGTTAATCGGAGTTGTTTTGGTATGATTTGGCGTTAGTTTGGAAGTCAGATGTTCATATTTCAAAAGGCTTGAATTAGGTTGCGATTCATTGAATTGATGTTTTTTGGTGTGATTTTTGGCCTCGAGTAGGTCCGTTATGTGTTTTGCAACTTATTGGTATATTCGGATGGGGTCTCGGAAGCCCTATGTGTGATTCGAATTAAATCCGGAACCAATTTGGGCTTAATCATTTTTGCTGAAGCCCCAGCCTTTCTGGTGTCACTGCACCTGCGGTGGGAATGGTCATAGGTGCGGACTTGCTGGTGCGAGTGAAGAAGCACAGAACCAGAAAAGGCTAGCCAGGCCTGGGGTCGCAGAGGCGGAGGCCTTACCGCAGGCGCGAGAGCGTAGATGCGCCCAGGTTCCGTAGGAGTGGACGCGCAGGTTCACAATTTGGTCCGCAGAAGTGAAATTCTCTAATCCTAGTGGGAACCTCACCTACGATGGATTTTCTGCAGGTGCTACAGTGAGTCTGCAGACGCGAAATCGCTGGGCAAAAAAGGGCTTAGGTCGAGTGTTTCATCTCATTTTCATATTTGGACCTAGAGAGCTCGATTTGTGGTGATTTTTCAACATAATTTCAAGGAAATCATTGGGGTAAGTGATTCTAACCCGATTTGGCTATATTACATGAATCCATTGTTATTTTCATCATTTAGTTAGTAATTTAAGTTGGAAATTTTGGAAAAAATTGTGAAAACCTTTTAGACTAAATTTTGGGGTTTGAAAGGCGATTTGAAGTCAGATTTTAGTAATTCTTACATGGTTGAACTTGTTATCGAATAGGTATTCGGATATTGTAATTATGGTTGGATTCTGAGATGGGGGCCGTGGTTGACTTTTTGTTTCTCTTTAAAGATCATAACTTTATTGTTCGAAATAGCTTCGTATAGTTTATAATTATGGTATGACGTTATTTTGGCTAGATTCGAGCCGTTCATAATTGGATAATTGAGGGAAAGGCTTAATAGTGGATTGAGTTAGCGTGTTTTGAGGTAAGTGTCTTGCCTAACTTTGTGTGGGTAAATTACTCCTTAGGATTGAGTTGTTTCGTGTTAATTGTGATATGTGGAAGCCGTGTACGCAAGGTGAGGAGTACGTACACAGGCTAAATGTGGTAATCGACCGGTTCTAGCTATGTAGATTCCTTTCATGCCTTTGATCGCGTTACCATAATATGTTATATTCATCATCATTAGTCTATTTTCAGACGCTTTACTTGTCTTACCTATTACTTGTTAATTGCCTTTACATGTCTAGTTGAAATTATTGTTTTTTATATTCCTTATTCATTATTTAACAGTTGAGTTCCTTACTTGAAATTGTTATTTCTTGGAATATCTTATTGTTGAAATTGGTATTGAGTTATAAAGGTCGTGATTTACATTGAGGCAAAGTTGTAAAGTTGTGAAATTACTATTCTTGTTGAGTTATTCACTTTCGGTTGTTATTGTTGAGACTCTTGTGCATATTGTGGTTAAGCCATGGGCTACTTATTGTGGAAACACCATTATTGTTGACTTCTTTTGCAAGTTGTGATATTGGGAACTTGAGATGCGATTTGTGATACGTTGTGATATTGATACGCATGCGGTGGCATAAGGATTTGGGGTTGAAACGCATGCAGTGAAATAAGGTGGGCTTGATACGCGCGTTGCTAGTAGGGGAACTACTTGAAGCCACGCGGTGTGATAAGGCGGGCTAAAATGGGGGAAGCTATTTCAGGAAAAATGATTTTTAAATGCAAGGCTCCCACGGAAATATAAGGAAATATTGTGATTTGTTTTGTGATTTGAGACTGCGAAGAGATACCTCGGTAGTGATTCTTGTTGGTACTTTCGTATTATATCACTTGTGTTTTGGTTCCCTTGTTTCCTTGGCATATTATTCTTTGTTTTCTTCCGTGATGCCTTATTTGCCTTAGTTCAGTGTAACTATTATAGGTATATCTCTTCATTGTCTCATTTCCATTATTTATCATTATTACACTGTCATATACCTATTCAGTTTCTTATTTATTCCAGTAGGGCCTTGACCTGACCTTGTCACTACTCTACATAGGTTAGGCTTGGCACTTACAAGATACCGTTGTGGTGTACTTATCCTACGCTTCTGCACATCTTTTTGTGCAGATCCAGGTACCTCTTACCAGTCCGGGCACCACTGAGTTAGATCGGATTTGGAGACTTCAAAGTTATACCTGCTTGTGTCCGCAGGCCTTGGAGTCACCCTCTATCTAGTTTTATTTCATTTTCCTTTTTATAGATACTGTGTATATAGGGATGTCCAGTATACTCTTGTAGAGCTTGTGGCTTGATATCATTGGATTTTGGGAGGTTGTTTATATTGAGTTGCGGAGTTCTTTTATGATAGTTGCTGAGTTATTTGAGAGGTTTATCATTTTCTCAGTTATATTCTGCATGTATGTTAGGCTTACCTAGTTTTAGAGACTAGGTGCCATCACGACATCCTACGGAGGGAAATTGGGGTCGTGACACAAATAAACAAGTATACATATACGTAATGAATGAATAACAAATCTCATCCTCCTGGACTTGTATAAACGATATGCTAGGGTGTAGGCATGTGCAAGGTGTTCTATCATAGCTCAAATCGGAAATTTCATTATAGAATAACATTTATCAGTTCATTCGGGGATTGAACCCCTATATAGCCCCAAACATGGTTCAAATAGTTCACACAATGTTACAAATATGAGAAACATCATAGATTAAAGCTTAACAGTCAATTCTAGGCTTATCATAGCCTAATCACAACCCGAGCATGGATAAATACACCCGGTATCAGCACATAGGTTCAAACCCCACGCATGCGCGCACCCATAGCACGTAGCTATCACAAATAATTTAGGAAACTAGTGCCCTAACCAAATTTAAATAAGATACTTACCTCAAAAAAGCCAAGACAAATACCGAGTAAGCCAAACGACACTCTAGAAATGCCATTCCACGTGTATCAGCCTCCGAACGGCTTGAAACTAGCAAAAAGTAACTCAAAAACATCAAATAATGCCCAAGGAAACAATCCCAATTGATAACGGTCGAATCTTTAACCAAAAGCCCAAAGTCAACCAAAAAGTCAAATCGGGCCTGCACCTTGGAACCTGAAAAAACTCACAAGTTCCAACAAATCATTCAATTACGAGTCCAACCATACTAGTTTCGCTCAAATCCGATTCCGAATCGATGTTCAAAACTTTGCTTTATGAAAGTTTAGGCAAAACCCCCACAATTTCTCTTTCAAAATCATCAATCAAATGCCAAATCAAAGACGAATACATGAAATATAATCATAATCGATTAAAAAACACTTACTCCATTCCATGAGGTGAAAATCGCCTCAAATATTGCCTCAATCCGAGCTCCATCGCTCAAAATATGATAAAATGCTTGAAACCTTCGAAATAGAGTACTTAAAGGTCTGCTCCAGGTATACACTTTGGGAACGCGGGAGGACCATCGCGTTTGCGATGCACAAAAACTCACAGCGACAAAAAGACCCTACGCATTTGCATCATAGACCTTGCGAACACGACGCACAACAGCCCACCTGTGCGAACGCGTCGGCTACTTCAAGACCATGGAAACATTTCCTCCAGTCCCCAGCTTCTCATCTTAACTCTATTCGAACGCGAGCTAAAGAACGCAAACACGATGCTCGGGCGCCACAAAGGTATGCGAACGCGATAACACTGTCACGAATGTGATGAAGGAAAAAGGCCAGTTCCCATAATACACTATGTGATCACGTGCCAATCTTCGCGATCGCAAAGAAGGTCTGAAACTCCATAAATCAGCATAACACAGTAGTGCCAAAATGAGCCGAAACCCATCTGAAACTCACTCGAGCCCCTCGGTACCCCATCCAAACATGCCAACAAGTCCCAAAACATAATACGGACCTACTCGAGCCCTAACATCACACACAATAACATCGAAACAACAAATCGCACCTCAAATCGAACTTAATGAACTTTTGAACTTTCAACATCCAATCTCGTGCCAAACCATATCAAATCAACTCGGAATGAACTCAAATATTGCACAAAAGTCCCAAATGACTAACGAAGCTATTCCAATTCCCAGAACCACAATCCAAAACCGATATCATCAAAATCATTTCCCAATCAAACATATGAACATTCCAAACCTTCAAATTGCCAATTTTTGCCAAACAGTGCCAAAAACTTCTAGAAACGTATACGCCCAAGTCCAAAATCATAATCCGGACCTAACAGAACCATCAAAACTTCGATCAGGGGTCAAATTCACAAAAGTCATACTTGGTTAATTCTTCCAACTTTAAACTTCCTAGTTGAGAATCATTCTTCCAATTCAATCCCGAGTCACCCAAAAACTGAAACCGTCGATACACACAAGTCATAATGCATCATACGGAGCTACTTATGCCCTCAAACCACCGAGCGAAGTGCAAATGCTCAAAACGACCGGTCGGGTCGTTACATGAAATTGGTCTTTTAATTAAACCTTTCTACAAAAGAAAAATCGAAAAGTGTCATTGGAAAGCCAAGGTTTTCAGACGGCTTTCTTCAAAAAAATAAAACACGAGAATTGAAAATCAAGGTAAAAGGCCCATTACTTCAAACAACTTTACTTTACTAGAATTATATAAATGGCCACATCATTTTAAAAGATAAGTGTTTTAAAACATAGCCATATCTCACAAGGTGTACTTGCAAATACAAACACTATATACATACTTCTAAACTCTTTCAATCATATAGATACAAACTTTTTCTTAAATATATTCCCTCTTTTGAAAATTACATATATTACTTTTAACCTGATAGACTTTAACTAGATATACAATAAGCTACACTTTTACCATTAATTAAACAGAATATAGACAACTAATTCTTTAAACCTAGTCTAAGTCCTATGGAGCTACCTCAGGTAGGTTTTAAAGGGTACCTAACACCTTCCTCTTAGTAGAACAACAACCCTTACCCAAAATCTCACCGATTAGCAGACTAATAGAGAGATAATCTTAGTAATTAAATAGGTAACCTAGTATACCTTTAAATATTAGGTGGCGACTCTCTTTTATCATCAATAGGGAAACCACTAGTTGAATCTTGTTATGACTCGTGCAAAATACGGTGCAACAAGTATGAACAACTAACATCCGAAAAAATTACATTATGTAATGCCATTTATCAAAAACTAAGAAAATATACAAGAAACAAACAAGAAAACAACAAGAAAAATAAACAAAGACAAGAAAAATAATTACACAAATATTCACAAGTTTGGACTAAAGCACGTACGCTTACTTCTCAAATAACCTAAATGCGCCAAATTGTTCCTCGGCAACTGCGCCGAGGAACAATATAAATGGACACTACTAAAAAGTAAATGGACACGGTCATATGTAATAAAATATACCCAACTATGAGTCGGGGTAGAATTCCATAGAGAACAATATCTAGGCGATTAGGCGATGTAAGAAAATTATCCTTATTATGCTAAGACAACAACTTAGAAAGGGTGTTGAGAAAATATTCATAACTAAATGCGAAAATATAAACTAACCTAGAAAGCAAGTAAAATGATCAATAGCTACAAGCATGGATACACGGGAATTAAAATCAAGTAACGATTCAATGTATTTCACGATTTTACAAATATGAGCGAGTTTATGTTAATTAGCCTCAGATATTAATTCTATATTAGCTTCTTCCGAAGACTAACAAGACTTCCTAATTGAATTATCATTAAAAATATTAAGAGATATTAAGCACACCCGATTATGGCTACAAGTAGTTCAATCCTATCCCTAGGTAGAATCTATAAAGTGAGGTTTAACGCCTCAAGTTCTTGTTAATTAATCTTTCTCAACCCCAAATTACCTTTTCCAAGATTAAGTCAAAGTTAATGGGCGAGTCCTATGGTTAGCTAATTGTGACGACCCGACAAGTCGTCTCACGAGTTACCGCTCCGTTTCCCCTATTTCCACCTCATTATGCTTCGTTTTCCGTGTTTCATGTGATCGAATTGAGTACGTTGCATTCGGAGTGAAATCGGTAAGAAATGAGACACTTAGTCTCTTTCAAGGAGGCTTAAGTTGTAAAAGTCAACCGTATATTGACTTATGAGTTAGAGGGCTCGGATGTGAATTTCGATGACTCGGTTAGTTTCGGGAGAGGATTTATGACTTAGGAGAGTGATCGGAATTAGTTTTGGAGGTTCCGTGTAGAATTAGGCTTGAATTGGTGAAGTTAGAATTTTGGCGATTTCCGGTTGATAGGCGAGATTTTGATCCGACGGTCGGAATAGAATTCCGAAAGTTGCTGTAGCTTCGATATGTGATTTATGACTTGTGTGCAAAATTTCAGGTCATTCGGACGTGGTTTGGTCGGGTTTAGATCAAAAGAGCGATTTTTAGAAGATTTTGAGATCCTTAGGCTTGAATCCGATGCGAATTTGATGTTATGATGTTGATTTGAACGTTTCGAAGGTTGGAAAAAGTTTGAATAATGTTATGGGACATTTTGGAGTGTTTGGTTGAAGTCCCGAGGGTCTCGTATGGATTTTGGATGGTTGATGGAGTTTAACTTTGGCATTTCAAGAAGGTGCTGATGTCGTACCTTCAAGAATAAGAGGTATCATATTATGCAAATGAACTAAAAATTGAGTTTTGATTGAAGCATTAGATCCGTATCGAAATTTCAGAGCCATAGCAAAAAGAATCGTCCAATTCGGACATCGTATGAGAAAGTTATGCCCATTTTTGTGTCGAGGAAAAAATCTGAAGAAGCGTCAGAAATGCGAACCGCAGAATGTGAAATGCGAACCGCATTTCACAAATGCGAACCGCATTTTGGCCCAGAATGTCGCATTTTGAGGCAGAAACTGGGGCGAGAAATGCGACCAAAAATGCGAACCGCAAAGATGAAATGCGGACCGCATTTTTGGCACTGGGGATCGCATTTTCGACCTGAAAGGGGTGTTTTAACCCGATTTTTTGGACACTTTTTAAGTAGAACCCAATGCCATCTTGTTCTATAAGACCCATTTTCGTTACCCACGAAGAGGAACACTTCCAAACACCATAGAATCACCATAAATCAACCTCAAAATCATATTCAAAGGAGATTTTCATGAACAAACTCTTAAAGGAAGAGTTTGTGTCATCTTAAACATACTTGGGGCCATAGAACTCGGATTGAAACAAGTTTTGAGGCAATTCTTGGAGGGTTTCCAAGAGAAACATCGGGGTAAGTATTCCTAACTCAATTTTGGAGGAATTACCTCAGTTTATCACTATTTTTAGCAATTAATTGGTGGTTTAAGTTGGGAAAAATTGTGGAAAACCCTAAGACTTAGGTGTGAGGGTTAGAGGTCGATCCGGTGTCGGAATTCGACAAATTTTATATGGTTGAACTCGTGAGGAGATAAGGAGCCCGTTGAAGTGATAATTTCTGATTTTTGAAAAGTGGGCCCCGGGCTCGGGTTTTGCTAATTTCGGAATTTCCTAGTAATTTTGATTATTTTCGCTTGGACTTTGTCCCCATAGCATAATGTGACGTAATTATTCTGAATTTGAATAGATTCGACGCACGTGGAGGACAATTCAAAGGGCAAAGGCGTCGCGGGCTAAGGATTTAGCCGGTTTAAGGTGAGTAATGTTTGTAAATGATGTCCTGAGGGTTCGAAACCCCGGAATTGCACATCGTAGTACTATGTTGTGTCGTTTACTTCTGGGGATTGTGACTTGGTCCATCCCGATTAATGATATTACTACATATGTGATTGAAATCTAATTGATATCATTGTGATTTGGGCTACTTGCCATATTTGGGCTTCGCGCCGATTATGTGAACCCTTCAGGGGTAGTTGTCATTTTGTACTAAATCATATTTGGGCATCTCGCCGGTTATGGAACCCTTCAGGGGTATCTGTCATTGATTATTACATCGTATTTCGCATCTCGCTGGTTATGTGGACCCTTCAGGGGTGTTATTTGGCATCTCGCCGGTTATGTGAACCCTTCAGGGGTATTGTTGCTGCATTGATTCATTTCATAAACTCAGTTTTGAAACTTAAATGATATTTTCAAATGATTTAAATGGATCGGGTGGCACGCCGCCACGAGATGTGACATGCATGGATCGGGTGACACGCCGTCATGACATATTGCGCTACTGAACCCCCCACAGTAAGAGCCGGGTACCCAGGGAACGGGTGGCACGTCCGCCACGATAGTCATGACTTGCATTGCATTGCATCGCATTGCATTTTTGGTTGTGTTGGTGTTGTTCCATTTACTTCACGTTATCTATTTGAAATGTTACATGTTTTTACTGTTCTATCGTGGATTGCTTATTGATTTAGGTGTTTCTTACTTTTAGTCATTATTTATAATTATTACTCACTGAGTTGGAAGTACTCACATTACTCCCTGCACCATGTGTGCAAATTCAGGCGTTATCGGTTCCACCCCGAGGTATTGACTACTATTATTGTCAGGGTGGTGATTCAGAGACTACGAGGTAGCTGTTGGCGTTCGCAGCCCCGTATCTCTTTTATTTTGTTGCTTTCACTTTCTTCAAACAATTGTGCCAAAGATATTGTAATAGTTATTTTATTATTAGGATTTCCTTAGTGGCTCATGACTTTGTGACACCCCGATCTGAGGGCTGTAGTCGGGATGGTTTACCATCTTTTCCGCAAATTACTGTTATTAAACCGTACTTAAATTATTTTTGTATTGTTAACTGTTTAAATGAAGTTTGGTTTGAATCGGCTGGCCTTGTCTTCATGAGAGGCGCCATCACGACCGGGTTGGGATTTTGGGTCGTGACACTAATCCCTTGAAAATATTAAAGAACAAGAATAATTAAAGAAATAATAACTCACTTCAATATTTAATGAAAATCATTCAATATATAAGCACAACAAGATATTTGATCCACACTTTAAACATGAATATTCACATAAACAAGATTAAAGTGTTAGAAAAATACTACACACTTAGATATTAAATACAAAGCAAAAAAAATGAAGAAATGAGTAAAAATAGGTAAGAAATTCTCAACCAAAAGCTTCAAATCTTCAAGTCTCAAGTGTGCGTGCAAGAACCCTAGCTCCAAAACTTGTGTTCTCTAGTGAAGAGACTGAAATGTAGCCAAAAATCTGCCAAAGATGTGTTTCCAGTAAGCTAGGTCATGTATTTGTGGGTTTGGAAGGGAGAAAACATGAAATGCCTAAGTTGTCCAGGTCTAAAGCCCGTTGGCCGCAATAGCGGAAGAATCATCGCAGGTGCGGATCCGCAGATGTGGAACTCTTCTCGCAGATGCAACTCTTGAGGAATCCTGGCTGCTTCACAAAAGCGGACATTTTTCTGCGGAAGTGGCTCCGCAGAAGCGAAAATTGAGGTGCATGTGCGATCATAGTAGAAACTCAGCATTTCGTAGATGTGGACTACAACTGCAGAAATGGTTCCGCAGAAGCGGATTTTCCCATTGCAGGTGTGATCCACGTTGAACTTTGGCAATTCTGTAAATGGGGCTATTTTCTTGCAGATGTGAGACCGCAGAAGCGGACAAAATTCTGCAGATGCGTAATCACTGAATGAATTTGCACTACGTCAACTCTCTTTTCCTCAATTACTCTTTATTTGATTTCAATTCTCTTCAGGACTCATTTTACTTTAAAATCTAGCAATGCACACCATAAATCACCGAATCTTATATTTAAAGGAAACAAAAACAAAAGAAAGGAGACTAAAATAAATGGTAAAATCACCACTCATCACCTATCCTGCTCGTAAGCCTACCACCACCTATACACTGCCCGTAACAGTTGAAATGTAATAAAAGCAACTCTGTTCACCTCCACAATACCCATGGTGTAGAGAATACTGGGGCACTTCTCTAGAAAACCATGCGCATCCTCAGTAGCTATGCCACTAAAAATAGGAGGATCATACTTCTTGAACCTCTCAAGTCTGCTCTGCTCCTCCTCAAATGCCTTTGGTCTGACCTTAGATTGAACCGTAATAATAGGTTGTGCTGGCATGACACCCGGAACATGATCTATGTGGACCCATTGCTTTGGGGTACGAGCCGCAGGAGTCTGAGCTCCTCCCCCAGCCTGAGATATAGCTGGTGCAAGGGGGATCAATCCTGCCTGAGCTAAAGTGCCGAACATGCTCAAAACAGTGCTAGGGTCTCCTGAAGTCTAGGGTGACAACAGGCACCACGTCTTCTTGTCCCCCAACCGGAGCTATTGGTGGCTCTTCAGTCGTTGCTCGGGTAGGTGCTCTGGCTGCAGCACATGCCCCTCCTCGGACTCTATCTAGCCCTGGCCTCTCGTGGCTCTAGTAGGGGCACGAGTGTCTGATCATCTGATCCAGCAATGCGTGTCCTCACCATCTGTGTGAGAATAGAAAGATAAAGACTTAGATTTCCAAATTAACAAATGCGCACGATAAGTAATCAAATAAGTGGAATTTTCCTAATAGTTCTGTAGCCTCTCGTAGATAAGTACAGATGTCTCCATACCGATCCGCAAGACTCTACTAAACTTGCTTATGACTCCACGTATGAACCTAGAGCTTTGATATAAACTTGTCACGACCCCAAATTCGTACGTTAGGCTGTCGTGATGGCATCTAAAATCTAAGACTAGGTAAGCATAACATGCATTGAGAATTAGCAGAAATAACAACTTAGATATCAAATTAAACTGTTCAAATGGCATAATAAAATCCAAATGGTATAACTATCAATTATCTTCCCAAAACCGGTAGAACTAAGTCGTAAGCTCTACAGAGAATGCCCTAATAATCTTTAAATACAACTCTGTTTCAAATGAAGATAAACAGTAGTAAAGCAATAGAAAAAGGTGACCGAGGCCTACGAACGTCGAGCAGGTATACCTTGAAGTCTCCGAAATAACTGGTCAATCACTAGCGTCCGGGACGAGCAGATGTACCTGGATCTGCATGAATAAATACATAAGCATAGCATGAGTACACCACAACAGTACCTAATAAGTATCAAGCCTAACCTCGATAGAGTAGTGATGAGGCCAAGTCAAGACACTTACTAGACAAAGAAACTTGAACGGAGCATAATATAATCTATTGACGAAAAGCAAGGAAATAGATGACAATGTAACAGTATGACGTTATAAGACTAATAATGGAAATTAAAGCAATAAATATCACGACCCAAAATCCAACTAGTAGTGATGGCACCTAATCTAACCCGCTACGTAAGCCAATTATTAGTAAACCACAATATAATGATAATGATAAGAATCAAACATGAAATAACTGAATTTTATACAATTCCCCATGGACTGGTAGTACAAATCATGAGCTTCTAAGACTTTGAGTCCAACACCAATAGCCGAGAACAATTCTTAATAATATGATAAAAGCAGTACAAGCAATAACTCAAAGATATGATGCTCGGCTCGTTCATAGTTACGGAAAATAGGCATGCTTTTCGGGTATAACAGAAAAGCCCAAATCTTTCACCGAAATCACCAAAATATGAGTAAATCAGAAAATTGTGATTTTTCCCAAAAACATTCAACAACAGATAAGATATTCATTCTCAGATAGCATGAGGAAAGTACATCTCTATGCCTACATGTCAATGTGCATGTGAAGTCGTGAATGTCACAAAATCGTGTCGCATGAGAAAATGCGTCTCTATGCCTACATGCCAAGTATGCATGTCAAATGTTTTGCATCACAGTGATGAGCTCATGTACTCACACTCTCAGAGTACTCAATCATGTTGTCTCACACTCAATCACTTGGTACACTCAATCACTCGGCACTCGGCACTCGGTACCTACAGTTACTGCTGGTATGTCAGACTCCAGAGGAGCAGATCTTGCCCAAGCGCTAATATAAGCCAACATGGCCTGCTGCAGCATGCAACTCGATTCCATCATGAATTAATAGAGTCTGTTGCGGCATGCAACCCGATCCCATAAATATCACTCATAATCAGGCCCTCGGCCTTAACTCAGTCATCAATCTCTCCAGTCTCTCGGGCTTAAAAATCTCATGCCAATCTGCCCAAACAATGATACATGATGTAACAATAAATGATAACAGAGACTAAGATGTGATATGCAAATGAACGAATATGACTAAGTATGTAACTGCAATTTAAGCAAATAACTTAATAGCAGAAATAACCTCAGTAGGTGCCAACAGAATAAGCATATATCCTAAACATGGTTTCTAACATGGATCACAGCTCAATTACTCTAGCACATAGAAATTTCATGTATAGCAAGAAGATTTGGTAACTACACAATACCACAAAATCAACCGAGTCATAATTCACGGTGCACGCCCACACGCTTGTCACCTAGCATGTGCGTCACCTCAACACCTAAAACATAACACATATGTTCTGGGATTCATACCCTTAGCAACAAGTTTAGAAGTGTTACTTACCTCGAACAACCTGAATCCAATACCGAGCAAGCCAAAAAATACTCTAGAAATGCCATCCCGCACGTAACGACCTCCGAACGGTTGGAAACTAGCTAAAAGCAACTCAATAACATCAAATAATTCCAAAGGAAACAAACCCAATTGATAAAGGTCAAATATTTAATCAAAAGCAAAGTCAACCAAAAAGTCAACAAAAGTCAACGCCGGGCCCGCCTTGGATTCCAAATCCAAGCTTACTCAAGCGAAGCCTGAACTAATACAACCTCACACAAATAAAATCTAACTCAATCAGGGTCCGATAACTCAACCAATTCGCCAAAACATCGCTCTTGGGTGTTCATAATCAAAGAGTCAAACCCACACTAGTGGGGTGCCATATCTCCCGAAATACTCCTCCAAAACTTGCCAAATTCGAGTATGTCATTCTCCTAATATAAGAGAACAAAACCCCAAAAGTAATTGAAAAATTATCGCCTCTAAATCATTTCAATATTTAAAATTTAGGACATAACCCTAGGTCTTGATTTAAGGAATTAAATAGGTTTTCAATTAATATAAGATTTGGAAATAGTGCATATTTTTAAATATGAATTCAGTGGCAATTTCGTAATTAATCTGAAAAATATGGCAACCCAATTCTTAGTAAAATGACCACAAATTCCTCATACGAAGTCAAAACTTGATGATTTCAGTTGTTACGGTTCCAAAATTATGATACGGATACAATGGTTTAGTCGAAATACGAATCAAAGGCGATTTTCTCAATATGGTAACCTTTATGCTTAAATCGACGTTGAAACTGAAAATCACCATACAACCCAAACTTATTGAAAACTCATAGGAATTTAACCAAAATTTATGGACATCTCCAAAATTATCATACACTTGTTGGAATAATTAAAACCCAATTCCGAGCTCGTTTACCTAAAAGTCAAACCTTGGTAAACTCTTCCAACTTAAAGCTTCTAAAACAAGAATCATTCTTCCAAATCAATCCCGAACAGCTCAAAAATCGAAACCAACTATATACGCAAGTCATAATACATAATATGAAGCTACTTAAAGTCAAACTACCGAATGGAACGCTAAAATTCAAAATGACCGGTCGGGTCACTACAATAAAGGACAACAAAGACTGCACATATGATAGGAACAGCAAGTGATCAAGTATCGTGAAAGTACATGTAAAAAAACAAATGAAGGGAAGACAATAACTGTTCAAATCAACAACTTTTTTCACGCAGAATGTACAACAAGAATCATAACCGAGGTACCACACCCTTTTCACCTTACACAAGTCATATTCAAAATCTTCCTTATATCACCACGTGAGCCTTGCATTTATTTTAAAAATATTTTTTCCGAAATTGCTACATGTGTTTTTAGCCCCCTTATCTCACCGCTTGGCTTTAAGTAATTCCCATACTAGCAACACGCGTATAAATCACATCTTATCTCACTTCATGCACATCAATATCAAAACTCAATAATCAACCCGCACCACATATGGTAATATGCCACCACATTACCAAATAAATAATAATAATATTACCACAATATATAGCCACGGCTCAACCACAATGTGTAAAAGAATCTCCATACTAACAAAATGAATGAGAAAGAACTCAACTAAGAAATATATCTCAATAACCAACAACTACAATCTCAATGTATTTTTAGCTTTCACAACTACAGCTTCAATAACTCACAAAGAAGGTATTCCAAAGAAATGACAACTTTCACTTAAAGTGCATAACATAAGCTTAACAATGAAGGAGATAGCATGAAATAGCAACTACGTCTAAATTCATAAGAATAACTTAAAAATGGAAGGAATAGCATGTAACAACAACTACAAATAAAGGAACATAAGTGAAAACCTCGACAATGGAAACTATCATATGTAATAACAACTTCAAGTAAGGCATGTAGGAGTAAACTTGACACTAAAGATATAACAAATAACTATAATGTCAATTAGGAGCATAAAAGTAACCTAAAAGTCTAAACCGAACAAATACCACATATAAGCCCGTGTACACACTCGTCACCTCGTGTACACGTCTTCCATATAACTCAAATAGTACAACCAATCCAAATCCTAAGGGGTTATTTTTTTCACACAAAGTTAGGCAAGATACTTACCTCAACTAGGCCAAATCAACACTCAAAAATAGCTGAACGACTTAATAACATCAAAAAATACAAGAAAAACCAATTACGATTAATAAAGGTATGATTTACATAATTCCCCAAAAGTCAACAAAATTCAACCCAGCCTGCCCGGTTAGAACCCAAGTCCAAGGGTAGATCTTGACTACCCATAATGCCACGAGTCCATATATGTGTTTTGTTTTCAAATCCGAGTCCAATTCGACTTTCAAATCCCAAGTTTTTATTTTTCAAAACATAGAAAAGATTTCGCCAAATTTCTCTTTGATTCTCATAATTTTGATGTTAAATCTCATATATAATCATGTAAAATAGTTAAAATTTGATCAAAATCATTTAACCAATGATTGTAGGTGACAATCCCCTATCAAAATCGCCTCCTACCGAGTCTAGGGTTTTAAAATGAGAGAAATAATATCAAATCACATCTTCCTAGCCCTTTTGTTTAGTTGCAGATGTAATAATCACGACATTGCATTCGCAATTACGAACCCGCGTAATTGCAAAGAAAGCCTCGCATTTAAGGCGCCTAACAACCGAAGGGGAAGTCGCAAATGCGACATTGACTTAGGAATTGCGAAGCCTGCTCCCTTTGCAAATGTAACATAATTATTGCAAATGCGAGATTACCCAGTTCCAATACATCTTTGCAATTGCGATCATGCGACACCTGAGGTCCCCCTGCTATGATCGCACTTGCGATGCTAGTGCTCACAATTGCGACACTGGAGGCACCAACACATTAGCAACCTGTTATTGGGTCCAAACCATTTTGAAACACGTCTGAAACTCACCCGAGCCCTCAGGGCTCCAAACCAAATATCCATACAAGTCTGAAAAATATTATACAAACTCGCTCACATGATCAAAACACCAAAATGACATCTAAAATCATGAATCAGACATCAAACACATGAATTTCAAAAGAAAACTCAAGGACCTCTAGATACCAAGCGTCTGAATACTATCAAATCAACTCCGAATTATGTCAAAATTTTCAAACAAGTTCCAAATAGCAAAATAGACTTATTCCAAGTCACAAAACTAAATTCTGAACTCGATAGCTACAAAGTCAACCTACGCTCAAACTTAGGAAAACTTCTAAACCTCAAATTGCCAACTTTCAGCAAAACAAGTCAAATAAACCTAAGGACCTCCGAATTAAATTCCGAGCATATGCCCTAGTATAAAATCACGATACGAACCAATCGGAGCCATCAAAATATCGTTTCGGGGTCATTTTCACAAAAGTCAAACTTCAGAGAACATTTCCAACTTAGGATTCTAAACCAACAACCAAAGGGTCCAAATCAAACCGAAATCTTCTAGGGAAAAAACTAACCAACCCCACAAGTCATAAAATCAAAAATACACATATGTGAAGCAATAAAAAGAGAAAAGAGGATCAAATACACAAAACAACAAGGCAAATCATTACAAAATAGCCCCAAGTCAGCCCCAAAATCACGCCAAACTAGCGTGAAAACCAACTCCAAGACAACTCCAGTAGTTGAAGTTTAGATAAGGTCGTTCGAGGTTGCTGTTCGAGTTACCAGTCAAAAGGCGTTTAAGCTATTCTTTTTGTTCGCCGCTCATGTTTCCTCGGCTTTACTCTATTTTGAATCTCACTTAAAGTTTTCTACTAGATCATGTTTGTCACGACCCAAATCCCAATCCATCGTGATGGCGCCTAACACACCATCTAGGCAAGCCGAAAACGTAATAATAAAGAACCTGACAATATAATTTATAGAAATAACATAAGTCTGAACTTCGATATAAGAAAATGCTGCTAATACAAAGTATATCCCCTAGAAACTGGTAAATATGGAGTCATGATCTCTACAGCGAAATACACGTCTAAACTAAATAATAATAATGTCTGAACTGAAATAACAGTACATAAGAAAAAACAAGTCAAAACTGCAACCAAGAATGCAGTTCTACCTCGCCTCTCAAAGCTAGGTCCAACAAGTAAATCTACTGCTGATAACTGGTCCCCACACATGGATCTGAATAATTAAGTGCAGAGTGTAGTATGAGTATAACCAACCCAATGTACTCAATAAGTATCGTAACTAACCTCGGCTAAGTAAAATAAGCAAGAACTATAAATGATACTAGCTATAACTTGTACTGTTTCATCATTTTAACTAGTACAAAACAATAATAAAATCAAGTCATAAAGAACAGGAAGAAGTCTCTGCGTGTGTATGTGTACAGTTACTCAAATAATCTACTCAGTCAATGTTCAACATATAGAGATGATATGCAGTTAAATTAGGTAGGAAAGTCTTCTGCACCTGCGATCCTTAGCCCCATTAGCCAAAATCCACTTTTGCGGATCTCTGCACGCACCTGGGCAAATCCCTAAGCCAACACCAATTTTGCTTCTGCGTCCCTCCATCCACACCAGCGGCTAGGTCCACTGTATGTGCGATTACACCAGTAATCCAAGACCCTTCAGCAGTGCTCTAAGTCCAAGTATCAATCCGTTAACCATCCGAAACTCATCCAAGGCCCCCGAGATCTCAACAAAACACACCAACAAGTCCAAAATCACAACAATGGCACCCTAGTTCAAGCCTAATGAAACTAATGAACCTCCAACTTCTAAAACTAATGTCGACCAACTCCTATTGATCTCAAATTTCGCACACAAGTTATAAATCACACAACAGACCTATTCCAACTTCAGGAACCAAAATCCGAACCTGATATCAATAAAGTCAACTCTCGGTCAAACCCCTCAACTTTTCAACTTTTGCCAAAATGCATCAAATCAATCTACGGGCCTTCAAATCCAAATCCAGACATATGCATAAGTCCAAACTCACCATACGAAGCTTTCGGAACCATCAACATTCCATTCCGGAGTCGTTTACACAAAAGTCAAACTCCGATCAACTCTTTCAACTTAAGCTTCCAACCTTGGGACTAAGTGTACCAATTCAATCCGAAATCTCCCTGAAGCCAATCCAACCAACCCGACAAGTCATATAACCATGAATGAACATAGAGGAAGGACGATAAATAAGAGAGTGGGACTACAATACACAAAACGACCGGCCGGGTCGTTACAAAGTTATGAAAAATTGCTTGGCTTAAAGATCAACTCTTTCTCTTTACTACGCTTATTATTTTGCTAATATAGTCTTCTGTGTGATATTTTGTTTTGTTGTTATGATTTAGAGCATGAAGAGTAGCCTATTAGTTTCTTTCAATATGTTATTGTGGTCTTATTTAAAGAAGCTTCCATGTTCAGTTTTTTTAAACTGAACTTATTTGGGTGTAATTTAATTTTCAAATAAAGTTCTCTTAATTCTATATGTTGTTTGGTGATATAATTCTGTTCATGTCGGTCATCAATAGTTTTAGTTGATCTTTGATTTCATTAGTTAGTTAAATATACATGGATAAATAACTTAGGGTTGGACAGATCCTTGTTAAAGAAAAGAATTAGGCTTTTAATTATTGAGGAAACTACAAAACCTTCCTATGAGGCACAAATTAATTACTTGTATTTGCCCATTTAAAAAGTATTTACAATTTCTACCCATTTGATCCAAATCTATTTCTTGGCTACTCATTCCCTTTTCTCCCTTGAATTAGTTTTACCCAACATACCAAACAATGCATTTTCTCTTTTAATTAAACCCTCTAGCTTTCTCTTTGTGCATATTTGCCTTCCCATTCGAAGTACATAATATTGAAATATCCAATTTCAATTTTGCAAGCTTATTTAGTAGCTATTACAATATGACAACTAAATAATTTGGTCTTTCTTTATTTTATGTAGCACATACGATTACTTAATATTAGATCTAATTTTTGTGTGTATGAAGACCAACCATTGTTGAACTTGAAGCTCTTGAATTTGAAATTTTACTTTGAAGATTTATTGTTTGATTCGAAGTGAGTGCTATAAAATATTGCTTATAATACCTTCGAGTAAGCTTCCCAGATCTGAGTTTTTGTGTGTATTTGAATATCCACCATTATTGGGCTTAAAGCTCTTGAATTTAAAAATTTTATTTTGAAGATTTCTTATTTGATTCAAAGTGGGTGTTATTAAATATTGCTCATAGTACTTTTTTGTCACGACCCAAAAATCCCAACCCGTCGTGATGGCGCCTAACACACTTACTAAGCAAGCCAACAATCATAAAACAACTAAGCATTTGAATAAAACAATTTTAATAAATTCAACGGCGGAAAATCTCATAAATATCTTATAAAAGTAACTGAAACACCACTACAACCATCCTAGCACCTGATGTCAACAAGTACATCTGCACTACAACATCTCAACATAAAACAAATCTAATACAACTGTCCGAATAGTAGAACAGTATTGAAGAAAACAAAAGGAAGGAGAATCAAGGCCTGTGGGCATCATAGTAGCTACCTCAAAGTCTTCGAGCAGGTATTAGCACCAATCTAGCAATCACCATTCCCAGATGTACATGGATCTGCGCACGAAATACAGAGTGTAGTATGAGTACAATCAAACTAATGGACTCAGTAAGTATCGTAGCTAACCTTGACGAGGTAAAAGAAGCACAAATTATAAATGATGCTAGCTATAACTTATACAGTTTCATCACTTTTAACAAGTACAAAACGATAATGAAATCAAGTTATGATGCACAAGAAGAAGCATCTATGTATATATGTGTACAGTTTCTCAAATATTCTGCTCAGTCAATGTTTGGCATATAGAGATGATATGCAGTTAAATCAGGTAAATAATCAAGAAAATTAAAAGTAAAGATGAAATGCAAATTCAATCACAATCTTTCCTTATACCGTCGTGTGAGCCTGACATTTGAAATAGGTTTTGAAAATAATTTTGCCGAAATAGCTACATGCACTTTAGCCCACCTTATTATGACGACCCAGCTAGTCATCTCGTGAGTTACCGCTCCGTTTTCCCCATTTTCCGTCTCATTATGCTTCGTTATCCATATTTTATGTGATTGAGTTGAGTAGTTTACGTTAGGAGTGAGTTTGGCAAGAAATGAGACACTTAGTCTCTTTTAAGAAGGTTTAAGTTGAAAAAGTCAACCGGATATTGACTTATGAGTTAGAGGGCTCGGATGTCAGTTCCGATGGTTCGATTAGCTTCGGGAGGTAATTTATGACTTAGGAGTGTGATCGGAATTGGTTTTGGAGGTCCAGTGTAGAATTAGGCTTGAATTGGTAGAGTTAGTATTTTGGCGATTTCCGGTTGTTAGGCGAGATTTTGATCCGAGGGTCGGAATGGAATTCAGAGAGTTGCTATAGCTTCGTATGGTGATTTTGGACTTAGGCGTATATCTGTATTTGAAATTGGAAGTCCGTAGGACAATTCAACGCATTTTGGCGAATGTTGGAAAATAGAAGATTTTTGGAAAGTTTGACCGAGGAGTTGACTTTTTGATATCGGGGTCGAAATCCAGTTTTGAAAAAGTTTGTAGGTCCGTTATGTCATTTATGACTTGTGTGCAAAATTTGAGGTCAATCGGACTCGATTTGATAGTTTTCGGCATCGAATGTAGAAGTTGGAATTTATTAGTTTCATTAGGCTTGAATTGGGGTATGATTCATGTATTTAGCGTTGTTTGATGCGATTTGAGGCCTCGACTAAGTCCATATGATGTTTTAATACTTGTTGATATATTTGGTTGATGTCCCGAGGGCCTCGAATGGATTTTGGATGGTTGATGGAGTTTAACTTGGGCATGTCAAGAATGTTTCGATGTCGTTTCTTCAAGAATAAGTAGTATCATATTATGCAAATGGACTCCAAATTCAGTTTTAAGTGAATCATTAGATCTGTAACGAAATTTCGGAGTCATAGCAAAAAGAATCGTCCAATTCGGACATCGTATGAGAAAGTTATGCCTATTTTTGTGTCAGGGAATCTGTGGCTGCTGGAACCAGCGCCACAGGCAGTGCCCGGCGCCACCTGTGGCGCCCGAGGCAGAAAAGTACTATAAAAACGGAGGTTTTGGCTATTTTGACAAAATAGAGTTGGGGGAGCTCGGTTTGGGCGATTTTTAGAAGGTTTTCCACAAATTTGAAGGAGGTAAGTGTTCTTTATCATAAATCCTTCATAGATCATGATTCCATACTCATTTACATCATAAATCCATGAATCTATGGACGAAAAATCAGATTTTCTTTCCAAATCTTCCAAGAACGAAAATTTAAGATTTGAAAGCCAATCCGATGTCGGAATTTGATAATTTTTGTATGGGTGAACTCGTGGGGTGATAAAGAACCCGTTGATGTGAAAATTTTTGAATTTCGAGAAGTGGGCCCGGGGCTCGGGTTTTGCTAATTTCAGGATTTCTTGGTATTTTTGATTGTTTTCTCTTGGGCTTTGTTCCCTCAACATATTGTGACGTATTTGTTCTGAAATTGGATAGATTCGACGCACGTGAAGGCCAATTTGAAGGGCAAAGGCATCGCGGGCTAAGGATTTAGCCGGTTTGAGGTGAGTAGTGATTGTAAATGATGTTCTGAGGGTTTGAAACCCCGAATTGCACATCGTAGTGCTATATTGAGGTGAGGCACACGCTCAATGATGACCGTGGGGTCGTTTACTACTGGGGATTGTGACTTGGTCCGTCCCGATTTATAATTTTTACTACATATTTGATTGGAACTGATTTGATATCATCATGATTTGGGCTGATTGCCATATTTGGGCTTCGTGCCGGTTATTTGAACCCTTCAGGGGTATTTATCATTGTTTCCTCACTATGTTGATGTATTAGTTGAACTCGGTCCTGTTTATTTATACTGTTTTATAACTCAGCACTTTTACTCAGTTTTTGAGGTTTACATAATATTTTAAAAGATGTTTTAGGCTGAGAACTACTGTGTTACTATGCCCGAGGGCATGAGATGGTTTTTTTGACTGAGTGCGGCCGAGGGCCAAATGTGAGGTTTTACTGAGTGGTATGAGGCCGGGGGCCTAAGATTTAAATGATATTTTAAATGATATAAATGGATCGGGTGGTACGCTGCCACGGGATTTGATATGAATGGATCGGGTGGCACGCCGTCACGGAATATGATATAAAGGGATCGGGTGACACGCCGTCACGAGATATGATATTGCGCTTGGGCCGTAAGGGGCCCCTCCCGGAGTCTGTACACCCCCAGTGAGCGCAGGGTACCCATGGGATCGGGTGACACGCCGTCACGAGACATGACGTGGCGAGTCATGCTGTTTTCTTTTACTTCATTTTATTTACTTGAGATATTTACATGTTTTACTGTTTCATTATGGATTGTTGTATGCCTTATGTGTTTTCTTACCTTCAGTTGTTATTTATAATTATTACTCACTGAGTTGGAAGTACTCACATTACTCCCTGCACCCTGTGTGCAGATTCAGGCTTTATCGGTTCCGCTCCGAGACATTGATTATTACTGTCAGGGCGGCGATTCAGAGACTACGAGGTAGCTGTTGGCGTCCGCAGCCCCGTGTCTTCTTTTGTCTTGTTGTTTCCAGTATCTTCAAACAATTGTGCCAAAGATATTGTAATAGTAATCTTATTATTAGGATTTTCATTAGTTGCTCATGACTTTGTGACACTCCGGTTTCAGGCTGTTGTTGGGATGGTTCACTATGTTTTTACATAATCAACTGCTATTAAACTGTGTTGCGTTGTTCTCTTGTTAAATTTATTGCTTAAAATGAGTTATGATTTGAATTGGCTGGCCTTGTCTTCACGAGAGGCGCCATCACGATCGGGTTTGGGATTCGGGTCGTGACAAGCTTGGTATCAGAGCCTAGGTTACATAGGTCTCACAAGTCATGAGCGGGTTTAGTAGAGTCTCGCGGATCGGTATGGAGACGTCTGTACTTATCTTCGAGAGGCTGCAGAACCTTTTAGGAAAAACTTCATATTCTTGATATCCTTATCATGCGGTTTGATTCTATTGAGACTTATGCCTTTATTTCCTTCCTACTCAATCTTATGCGGCGCGAAGCGCTTGTTATCAATTGGGCGTCGAAGAGTTGTAGTGGTACTACAGATGTGGTGCCAGATGCGTGTTCGGGCAGGCTATTATCGCTCTCTTGTGGAAGGATGTTCTTATGTTCCAGCTTAATATCTATATCTTTTATGGTTTAGAGACCATGCACGAATTGCTACGATGTCTATGCGTTGTTGTCATACAATGTTGGTGAAATGGTATAGTGCTTATATATGGAACACGACAGTGAATGACTCGAAAGGAGGATTTCTCAGTGTATGATTTAGAGGTTCAGCATTTAATTCTAGCGAAGGAAAGGCAGTCGGACTATAGATGTCCATGTTTGGTTGATGAAGTAACAAGACTTGATATTTTCAAGCATGATGGAATTTTCAATATGATGCGGTGTCGTCGTCCTTGTTTGAACGCATTATTGTTCGTCGGTGTTACGGTCTTCTTGGATTTTTGGCCTTCGGGGCATGGTGCTGTGAAATGGTGCCGGAGGGGTGGTTGCCAAGGATAGCTGAGTGCAGTGGTTAAAGATGATCTTCGAAGAGGCTTAGAGTCAGTAACAATTTATTGGTTCGGGTGCTACAGATATGGATTTCAATTTGATGCAACACGTGAGCAGCGAAGTATGAGGAACGACATGGCAGGAAGTGTTTCGCGGTGGTTGAAGTACTAGCAGGCCAAGTATGAGAAGCAGAGGTTGAAAAGTTGCTTAAAGGAGATGGTTTAACCGAAATAAGAGTGACAGATTAGCATATGGATTCTGTGGTAGGATAGTCGCGTGCCTTGAGAAAGTGTAGAATGGTTTAGGAATCATGATAGAAGGTGACTTGGACTACGTATTTTATTTGGAGTGATGGTTGTCGTACGAAGAAAGATCGAATATGGCAGAAAGGAGTTTGTTTGAAATGAATAGGGGTGTGAAGATCTGATTATCGTTTTAGGTGCAATATGACTTGAGTTCGTAAAGTATTGTTGAACTTTCAGTTGATGTCAATAGGGAAGGAGCAGACTTATACAACTGGTGGGCGAGCATGAGCTCAGGAGAATTTGCTGAATTACGGGGTAGTTGTACCCTGTGCAGTGCCGTTAGAAGATGTCGGTAAGGAATTCCACAAGTGGGTTATCTCCTATGAGCAGGTTAGCGGTGGCATGATGTTGATGAAGCTTCTGCGAGGTATATTACTTGCTACCTAGTAAGAGGTCGAGTGCGTGACTATGACTTGTGATCCAGGATGTTCATGAAAAGCTCAACAAAGACTTTGAGATGTCTGTCGGGTTAATGGTGCAAGATCATGGTAATTGAGAAGGAGAAATCGTCGTGGGCTCTACATTATGTGACAGTGGCTTAGAGCTAAGTGGGGGAGAGCCCCACCGTTTATAATTGGATCGCGTGGTTGTCTGCTCGTGCGGTTTCTGGTTATCGGTACGTTGGCGGTGTATTTATGACTAAGAAAAGGAAATATTAGGGGTAATTCAGCAAAGAACTAGATGGGCGTGTGCTATATTCGGCGTTATCGATGCATGTTCAAGTTTTTGGGAAGACTCAGAGCTTGTGTTTTGTGGACGTGATGTACATGGAAAAGAGCATAGTCGGTTATCTTCGGGACTAGGTTAGAGTGATTGATCCTCGATAACGGTCCTAGTGGATTCAAGAATTAAAGTGCAGTGCCTAAGGATTTCGGGTCCGATGTGTGGTTAAGGATCGAGTCTTCACAGTGGGTTGCGAACGAAACTTGGAATATTCTATGTTACCATCGGGTATACAGTGCAGTATTGGAGAAAAGAAAGAGATAGCTTCGGATTCACAGAAGGTCTTGCAAAATGGGTATACCAGTCTGAGATAATATTGAACACATAAGGAGGGTATAAGATGGTTCATGAGTATTGAGACGATGTGATCTCGCGATTGGGGTCACTCGAGTTGAATGCGAATTGAGTTCACTATGTTGTGAAAGGAGCTATTATATTACCAAGTCAGGTCAAGAGTAAATTGAAAGAAATTGGGTTGCAATGGTTTAATTGGTGTGATGGTGGCAATGATTAGTTCCTTCGGCGTATGAAGTTTTTCATGTGGTATGTGGTTGTACATGCAGGTCCGATAGCCACCATGACTTGATTGATTTGGGAGATATTTCTTCGAATGGCCTTTTTGTGTGATGGACTCCGGAAGAGTCATGATGGTCTACACCACAACTTGAGGTTTGTATTTTCTGTGGTTATGGGAATTCAGTTGCATGTTGCCATGGTTATTCCGAAATGAGTTGAGTGAAAGGGGTTCTAGCCAATGGAGTATTCATTCTACTAATAGTTCAGGGGTATGAGAAATTCTTTTAATCTCGCGTAACGGTATTATGTTTGGATTGGGTTGCACGGCGTAACGGTATCATGTGTGGATCGGGTTGCATGCCGCAACAGTGTTATGTTGAGTACGGTCCCCTATATCTATTCCTGCGTATTTTGTTTCTCATCCTCTGAGAATGGTTCGTAACATCTGTTCGATAGTTTTATCCATTACGCGAGCTGGATAATTCTTTTCCAGAGTTGTTCCTCTTTATGTGTCATGTTCAAATTGTAGCTTGTCGGCGCATTGATGGCGCCATATGAGATCTGAGTCGGTGTTGGAGGCGGCTTATTGCATGAGCAGCTTGCACCGGGTGAGACGAGATTATTGGAGCTGAAATCTATGCAATCAGATTTTTTATAAGGCACATTAATAGGAAATATCGTTATTCAGTCCAGAATGAGGTAATGGTACTTGACAGGATGAGAGACTCCATGAATTATTGATTCGGTAGGTGGTTACGAGTTTCTACACGTCTCTTTTGTCGTGGCAGTATTGCGAGATTTTGAACAAGATTTATATGCGTCATGAGGTGTGTTGCGGGCACCGGAATCCTTAAAATTCAGCTATTGTGGTCGGAGGATGTTATTATGGGCAATCGACTTATCTGCTGAGTTTGTGAATTCGCACTCTACTACTGTGTTTATCCCTGTTGGGAGATTCTGATGGTCTTAGCCGAGTCTATCATTTTGTTTTGTACACTATTGAGGGCTATGAGTCCAAAAGTGACTTTCTGTTACTCACTACAGTGGGTTTTGATGTAATTTCTGGATAATTGATTAAAGCCTTATGAATTATATGCCCTACCGGTATGGGAGTTCATTATGTGTCGTGATTTCGATTAAAGGAAATTACTTTTAAAGGAGAAATGGATAGATTTTGGTTGGCACGGTGTGCATATTACTTGTGATTCAGAGTTGAGGACGAGATCCTCGAATTTTTACTATGATGTGAAAAGCTTAACTGGGCTATGAGCCGCGGTGGAAGTTATATAAGGACGAGATCCTTGTGATGAAAATTTATGTGTTTTAAATTCTCCCTCTTTTATATTAAATTTGTACTATAGAACTGATAGGGAGCCATGCCTGTTAGGCTTATTTGATAATTCTTCTATGTGTTTTTGTTTGTATTTTGCCATATTCGTGTTGTAATTATTGAGTTTTAGCCTACCGGGGGAGTGTTCAGGTGGCGTTAAATGTGACTCGTTAATTCGAGTAAATAATTATGAGGTTTTCATGCCTTGTGAATTGCTGTCAGAGTTGTGAAAGTTTGAAACGAGGTTTTGGTTAATATGAGGTTAATTGACGATGCTGGAATTAATTATGAACAGCTATTATAACCAGAGACGTGGTTATGGGCATACATATGATGGGCGCGTAAGCACGAGTTGCTACAGCCGGTTGAGACTAACACGCTGTGTTGAGATAATTGTCCTGTGATAAATTTGACTTTGAAGTTTATAAATGTGGATAAAATAAATAATCTTCAATTGAGATGGTGTTGTCGGATCCATGTTAAATTTAAGGTGACGTGGAATCATCCGCGAGTGCGTGTAATAATACACTTAGAAATTTCATGTCCTCGGAATAATTCTCGGCACGTTTGAGGACGAACGTTTGTTTAAGTGGGGGAAAATGTGACGACCCAGCTAGTCAGCTCGTGAGTTACCGCTCCGTTTTCCCCATTTTCTGTATCATTATGCTTCGTTATCCATATTTTATGTGATCGAGTTGAGTAGTTTGCGTTAGGAGTGAGTTTGGCAAGAAATGAGACACTTAGTCACTTTTAAGAAGGTTTAAGTTGAAAAAGTCAACCGTAAATTGACTTATGAGTTAGAGGGCTCGGATGTCAGTTCCGATGGTTCGGTTAGCTTGGGGAGGTGATTTATGACTTAGGAGTGTGATCGGAATTGGTTTTGGAGGTCCGGTGTAGAATTAGGCTTGAATTGGTAGAGTTAGTATTTTGGCGATTTCCGGTCGTTAGGCGAGATTTTGATCCAAGGGTCGGAATGGAATTCATAGAGTTGCTATAGCTTCGTATGGTGATTTTGGACTTAGGCGTATGTCTGGATTTGAAATTGGAAGTCCGTAGGACAATTCAACGCATTTTGGCGAATGTTGGAAAATAGAAGATTTTTGGAAAGTTTGACCGAGGAGTTGACTTTTTGATATCGGGGTCGGAATCCAGTTTTGAAAAAGTTCGTAGGTCCGTTATATCATTTATGACTTTTGTGCAAAATTTGAGGTCAATCAGACTCGATTTGATAGGTTTCGGCACCGAATGTAGAAGTTCGAATTTATTAGTTTCATTAGGCTTGAATTGGGGTATGATTTATGTATTTAGCGTTGTTTGATGCGATTTGAGGCCTCGACTAAGTCCATATGATGTTTTAAGATTTGTTGATATATTTGGTTGATGTCCCGAGGGCCTCGAATGGATTTTGGATGGTTGATGGAGTTTAACTTGGGCATTTCAAGAATGTTTCGATGTCGTTTCTTCAAGAATAAGTGGTATCATATTATGAAAATGGACTCCAAATTCAATTTTAAGTGAATCATTAGATCCATAACGAAATTTCGGAGTCATAGCAAAAAGAATCGTCCAATTCGGACATCGTATGAGAAAGTTATGCCTATTTTTGTGTCAGGGAATCTGTGGCTGCTGGAACCAGCGCCACAGGCAGCGCCCCGCGCCACCTGTGGCGCCCGAGGCAGAAAAGTACTATAAAAATGGGGGTTTTGGCCATTTGACAAAATAGAGTTGGGGGAGCTCGTTTTGGGCGATTTTTAGAAGGTTTTCCACAAATTTGAAGGAGGTAAGTGTTCTTTATCATAAATCCTTCGTAGATCATGATTCCATACTTATTTACATCATAAATCCATGAATTTATGGAAGAAAAATCAGATTTTCTTTTCAAATCTTCTAAGAACGAAAATTTAAGATTTGAAAGCCAATCGGATGTCAGAATTTGATAATTTTTGTATGGGTGAACTCGTGGGGAGATAAAGAACCCGTTGATGTGAAAATTTTTGAACTTCGAGAAGTGGGCTCGGGGCTCGAGTTTTGCTAATTTCGGGATTTCTTGGTATTTTTGATTGTTTTCGCTTGGGCTTTGTTCCCTCAACATATTGTGACGTATTTGTTCTGAAATTGGATAGATTTGACGCACGTGAAGGCCAATTTGAAGGGCAAAGGCACCGCGGGCTAAGGATTTAGCCGGTTTGAGGTGAGTAGTACTCAGTTGTTATTTATAATTATTACTCATTGAGTTGGAAGTACTCACATTACTCCCTGCACCCTGTGTGCAGATTCAGGCTTTATCGGTTCCGCTCCGTGACATTGATTATTACTGTCAGGGCGGCGATTCAGAGACTACGAGGTAGCTGTTGGCGTCCGCATCCCCGTATCTCTTTTGTCATGTTGTTTCCACTATCTTCAAACAATTGTGCCAAAGATATTGTAATACTAATCTTATTATTAGGATTTTCATTAGTTGCTCATAACTTTGTGACACCCCGGTTTCGGGCTGTTGTTGGGATGGTTCACTATGTTTTTACGCAATCAACTGCTATTAAACTGTGTTGTGTTGTTCTCTTGTTAAATTTATTGCTTAAAATGAGTTATGGTTTGAATTGGCTGGCCTTGTCTTCACGAGAGGCGCCATCACGACCGGGTTTGGGATTCGGGTCGTGACACTTATGACGCCGCATGGCTTAACTTAGTGCCCCTACAAGCAACACGCAAACAAGTCCCACCTTATACCGCCGCCTGCACATTAACCCCAATTCTTATATCGCCGCATGCGCGTCAATATCACATTACAATAACAACTCGCACCACAAATGTCCATATATCATAACTTGCTAACAATCAACAATATGAATATTTCCACAATAATAGCCCACAGCTCCACCACAACGTGTACAATAAGATCAACAATAACAATGAATGTGAAATTCTCAAGAAGAAAGATATCTCAACAATTATCAACTTTTTCTTCAAAATGATACGGCTTCCACAACTTCAACACTAATAACTCAACAATGAGAAAAATAAAGTGTAACTACGAACCAAATACTATTAACTCGTAATGGAAGGAATAACATAACTTCGAGTGAGAATAATAGCAACGAAAGAGATAACTAGTAACAATGACTTCAAATATTAATAATTAACAATGAAAGAGATAACACGTACAATGATTTCAAGTAATGACAATCAACAATGAAAGAGATGACATGTATCAAATAAAGGAGCAACAAATTCAACTAAAGCATGAGAGCAGTTTACCAAGTAGATGTAGAGTAAGTGTCAAACATGATATTCCAAATAAAGCATCGAAATAGTATAAGTAGCCTAAACCAGTAAAATACCACGTACAACCCGTGTACCCAGTCTTCATCTTGCGTACACGGTTTCCACATAGCACAAATGAATTAATCAATACCAATCCTAAGGGGTGGTTCCCCCACACAAAGTTAGGCAAGATACCTACCTCAACCAGGCCAATTCAGCTCTCGAAAATAACGTTTCCCCTAAAACTCACCTCCACGCGGCTCAAACTATCCAAAATCGACTAAATATTATCAGACAATGCAAGGGAAATTGATTACGATAGAAAAAACCATGATTTTTATACTTTTCCCAAAAAGTCAACAAAGTCAACACGGTGCCCGCCCGGTCAAAACCCGGGTCCAATGGTAGATTCTGGCTACCCATGACCCCACGAGTCCACATATGTGATTAGTTTCAAAATCCAAGTCCAAATCGACTCTCAAAACTCAAATTTTTATTTTTCAAAAACTTAACAAAGTTTCACAAATTTTCACTTTGATTCATATGATTTTGAAGTTAAAATCTAAGATATATTGATGGAATATGATTAGAAATAGATTAGAATCACTTACCCAAAGTTTGTAGGTGAAAATCCCTTCGCTGAATTGCCTCCTATTGAGTCTAGGGTTAAAAAATGAGAGAATGAGAGATGAATCCCGGTTTTCAGCCCATATGTTCAGCTGCAGTTATCGCAATTGCGCAATTGCGAACCCTCGCAATTGTGAAGAAAATCTCGCGATTATGGCACTGACAGGCCTGGGAAGCTCTTCGCAAAT
Organism: Nicotiana obtusifolia; assembly: GCA_002018475.1. Classification (NCBI taxonomy): domain Eukaryota; kingdom Viridiplantae; phylum Streptophyta; class Magnoliopsida; order Solanales; family Solanaceae; genus Nicotiana; species Nicotiana obtusifolia. The sequence goes on from MCJB01026332.1 coordinate 89,557, forward strand.
GTGAAGAAATGTTTGCAATTGCGAACCAGGCTGCCCTCGCAAAAGCGACGAAGACCATCGCAAATGCGAACCTAGCCCAGCCCAAAACCTCTTCGCAAATATGACCTAGGTATTGCAATTGTGATACTTGTTGGTTCCCTTCTAAGTTCGCAAATGCGATTCTGGTGTTCGCAATTGAGACACCAGACACCATATTCTGTAAATTTCAGTCCAAAACACTCCAGGACATGTCCAAAACTGATCTGAGCCCTCGGGGCTCAAAACCAAACCTCCACACAAGTCTAAAACATCATATGAACTCACTCGTACTGTGAAAATACAAAAATAATATCTAAGTCTACGAATCGAACACTAAACGCATAAGTTTCAAAGTAAATTTTCAAGAACTTCTAGAATTACAACTAAACGTCCGAATCCTATCAAACCAACTCCAAATGATATCAAATTTTGCAGACAGATTCTGAATATATTAATGGACCTATTCCAAGTCCTAAAATCAAATTCCGAACTCGATAGCTTAAAGTCAACCTACGATAACTTTTTCAACTACAAATTGTCAAGTTTCGGCAAAATCACATAAATCGACCTACGGACTTCCAAAATAAATTTTGGGCATACGCCCAAGTACAAAATCACGATACGAAGCTATCGAAACCATCAAAACACAGTTCCGGGATCGTTTTCACAAAAGTCAAAGTTTGATCAATATTTTATATTTTAAACATCTAAGTAAAGAATCAAGGGGTCTGAATCAACCCTAATACTTCCCGGAACAAAACTAACCAACCCCGCGAGTCATAAATCATTAACACACATGTGTGAAGCATAAAATAGGTAACGGGGTGCAATTACAGAAAACGATTGATCGGGTCATTACATTCTCTCCCTCTTAAAACAAACGTTCATCCTCGAACGTGCATAAGGACATCCTGAAGTGCTGAAAAGATGAGGATAACGACTCTGCATGTATTGCTCGATCTCCCAGGTCGCCTCCTCGACCGGATAACCTATCCATTAAACCTTCACTGAAGCAATGTTCTTTGATCTCAACTTCCGGACTTATCTATCCAAGATAGCCAGCGGCTCCTCAATATAAGTCAAATCCTCGTCCAATTGGATTGTGATGAAGTCTAAAACATGAGATGGATCACCATAATGCTTCCGGAGCATAGATACATGGAACACCGGATGAACCGCAGATAAACTAGGTGGCAATGCAAGCTTGTAGGCCACCTCACCAATCCTCTCAAGGATCTCAAAAGGTCTAATATACCTAGGGCTCCACTTCCCCTTCTTCCCGAACCTCATCACACCCTTCATGGGTGAAACCCAGAGCAAGACTCGCTATCCAACCATGAATGTAACACCAATAACCTTCCGATCTGCATAACTCTTCTGTCTAGATTGGGCTGTATGAAGCCGATCCTGGATCATATTGACCTTCTCCAAGGCATCTCGAACCAAATTTGTGCCTAATAACTTAGCCTCTCCTGGCTCAAACCAACCAACTGGAGAATGACACAGTCTCAAATATTGGCTCTCATAAGAAGCGATCTGAATACTCGATTGGTAGCTGTTGTTGTGGAAAATTCCGCAAGTGTCAAGGACTGATCCCAAAAGCCCCCAAATCCATAACGCATGCATGAAAAAAATCCTCCAGTATCTGAATGGTGCGCCAATTGTCTGTGCATTTGGGGGTGAAACGATGTATTCAACTCAACCTGTGTGCCTAGATCATGCTTTACCGCTCTCCAGGAACGCGATGTGAATTATGTACCACGGTCAGAGATGATGGATACCGGCACGCCATGAAGTTGAACAATCTCACGTATATAGATCTGAGCCAGCTTCTCAGAAGAATACATAGTCACTACAGAAATGAAATGAGGCCACTTGGTCAACATGTCCACAATCACCCATACCGAGTCAAATTTCTTCTGAGTCCGTGGGAGCCCAACGACGAAGTCCATGGTGACATGCTCCCATTTTCACTGTGGAATCTCAAGTCGTTAAAGAAAATCACCCGACTGTTGATGCTCATACTTCACCTGCTAATAATTTAGGCACCGAACTACATACTCCTCTGTGTCTTTCTTCATTCTCCTCCACCAATAGTGTTGCCTCAAATTATGATACATCTTAGCGGTACCCGGATGAATTGAGTACCGCGAACTATGGGCCTCCTGAAGAATCAACTCACGTAACCCATCCATATTGGGCACCCATAATCGGCCCTGCAGTTGTAACACATCGTCATCTCCAATGGAAACCTCCTTGGCGGTGTCCTTCAGAACAAGCAAATGGGGGTCGTCATATTGACGCTCTCTGATACGATTACATAGAGAAGACTGAAAAACCACGCAAGCAAGAACTCGACTGAACTCCGAACACCCAATCTAACAAACTGGTTGGCTAAGGTCTGAATATTCAATGATAATGGCCTCTCTACTGTCGGTAGATATGCTAAAAGTACCCAAACTCTCTGCCTTTCAACTCAAGGCATCAACCACCATATTGGTCGTCCTAGGATAATATAGAATGGTGATATCATAGTCCTAAGAAACTCTAACCACCTCCGCTACCGCAAGTTAAGATCTTTCTGTTTGAACAAATGTAGTAGACTTCCGGTGGTCCGTAAAGACCTCATAAGGGACACCGTACAAATAGTGCTGCCAAATCTTCAAGGCATGAACAATGGCTGCCAACTTCAAGTCGTAGGCTGGATAATTCTTCTCATGGGTCTTTAGCTACCGAGACGCGTAGGCAATCAACCTATCGTCTTGTATAAACACTGCGCCAAGGCCAACATGTGACACATCACAATACACAATATAAGACCCCGAGCCCGTAGGCAACACCAACACTGGGACTGTAGTCAAAGCAGTCTTGAGCTTTTGAAAGCTCGCCTCACACTCCTCGGACCATTTGAAAGGAGCAACCTTCTGGGTTAATCGGGTCATAGGTGCAGCAATAGATAAGAAACCCTCTACAAAACGATGATAATACCCGGCCAAACCAAGGTAACTCCGGATCTTAGTAGCTGAAAATGGTCTTGGCCAACTCTGCACTGCTTCAATCTTCTTTGGATCTACCTTGATTCCCTTACTCGACACCACACATAAAAACACCATCATATCAAGCCAGAATTCAAACTTTGAGAATTTTGCATACACTTCTTCTCTCTCAAGGTCTGAAGCATGATCCTCATGATCTTTCCGACTGCGGGAGTACACCAAGATGTCGTCAACAAACACAATGACGAATAAATCAAAATAAGGTTGAAATACACTGTTCATCAGGTGCATAAATGTTGTTGGGGTGTTGGTCAGCCCACTGTCATCACAAGGAACTCGCGGTGACCATATGGATTCCTAAAGGTAGTCTCCAGAATATCTGAATCCCGAATCTTCAGCTGGTGATAACCTGACCACAAATCAATCTTTGAGAACACTCTGGCACCCTGTAGCTGATCAAATAAGTCATCAAATGCATAGCATTGGATACCTGCTCTTCACCGTAACCTTGTTCAACTGCCGATAATCAATGCACATGCGCATAGAACTATCTTTCTTCTTCACAAAAAGACCCGAGCACCCCACAGTGACACACTAGGCTGAACGATACCCTTATCGAGCAACTCTTGCAACTACTCCTTTAACTCCCTCAACTCTGTTGGGGCCATATGATATGCTGGAATAGAAATGGGCTGAGTGTCCGGCAACAAGTCAATACCAAAATCAATATCCCTATCGGGCAGCATGCCCGGAAGATCCACCGAAAATACATCTGGAAAGTCTCTCACTACCAGAACTGACTTAATGATAGGAGTATCAGCACTGTCATCTCTCACAAAGGCTAGATAAGCATCACACCCCTTCTCAACCATTGGATGAGCCTTTAGAAATAATACAACCGTGCTAGGAACATAATCCAATGCACCCCTCCACTCTAACCATGCTACTCTAGATTGTCGTGGCGTGACAATCTAGAATAGCATGATAGGGCGACAACCAATCTATGCCCAAGATAACATCAAAGTTTACAATACTAAGTAACAATAGATCAACTCTGGTCTCAAAACCACCAGTAACAACTAAACACGACCGATACATAGGGTCCACAATAATAGAATCTCTCATAGACGAGGACACATGAACTAGAGAACTCAAAGAATCACGTAATATATCCAAATATAAAGCAAAGAAAGATGACACATATGAATAAGTAGATCCCAGATCAAATAAGACTGATGCATCTCTATGGCAAATCAGAACCATACCTGTAACGACTGAGTCTGAAGCAACTGCCTCCGTCCTACCCGGAAAAGCATAGATTCTGGCTTGGCCTCCCCCTCTAGGGTGACCTCTCTGCCCGTCCCCCCCTCCCACCCCTAGCTAGCTATGCAGGTAGAGTGGAAACTGGGATATCAACCATGGCTTGAGATGTTTGTTAACCTAACTAAATCCGTGGAGCTTGAGTAGTCTGTAGAGGTGCACCCCTCTTGAGTCTGGGGCAGTCTCTAACCATATGACGGGTATCACCATACTTAAAGCAAGCTCTTGATAAGTGTGGCTGCTGGGACTAACTCGGGCCTAATCGGCTGGATTGACCACTGAAGGTACCCCGTGCAGGAGGTGCACCAGAAAGTGGCTGAGAAAAATGTGAACCCTAAGACCTCTAAACAACCGGAGCACCACTGGAAGCTGGAAGTGCTGAGTGACTGGACGGCTTACATAGCCTCTACCATGACGGGCTGTAGCTGCAGCATGGCCACCGCTAAATCCTCCAGTACCCCGAGGCCTCTTAGCCCCCCCGTCCTCTCTCTCACAGCCCCGCATGCCATCCAACCTCCGTGGAATCTCTACTTCCTGCTAATATGGGGTATCTGTCTCCAAATCCTGAGCCATGCTGAACCTAATACCATATTTGAGCCCCTTGATGAATCGATGGACTCGCTCTCGGACCGTAGAAACCAAGGTAGGTGCATGTCCGGACAAATCATCAAATCGGATAGCATACTCCAACAATGTCATAGTACCCTGACGCATCTGCTCAAACTTTATGCGCCATGCATCCATAAGGGTTTGTGGAAAAGAATCTCTCAAGAACAACTCTGAAAACCGAGTCCATGTAAGTGAAGCTGCATCAGCTGCGCTACCTTCCTCGTACACCCGCCACCACTGATACAGTGCTCCTGATAGCTGGAATGTAGTAAAAGCAACTCCACTCGTCTCCGCAATACCCATGGTGCGGAGAATATGGTGGCATTCCTCTAGAAAACCATATGCATCCTCTAAATCCAGACCACTTAAAGTAGGAGGGTGATACTTCTTGAGCCTCTCAAGTCTAAGTTGCTCCTCCTCAAATGTTGTTGCCCTAACCCTGGGCTGAACTGGAACAGCAGGCTATACCGGTGTAACCTCTAGGACCTGGTCAACCTAGACCCGCTGCTCTAGGGTACGGGCCCCGGGAGTCTGAGCTTCTCCCTCTAGCTTGAGATGTGGCTGGTGCAAGTGGAATCAACCCCGCCTGAACTAAGTTACCGAACATGCTCAGGAACTGTGCGAGGGTCTCTTGAAGTGCTGGGGTGGCAATAATCGCCTCGAGTGCCTGTTCCCTAACTGGAGCTACTGATGTCTCCTATGTTGCAGCTCGGGCAGGTGCTCTGGCAGCCCCACGTGTCCCTCCTTGGCCTCTGCCCTGACCCGGCCTCTCGCGGCTCTTGTAGGGGCGCGGGTGTCTGATCGTCGGATATAGCAGTGCGTGTCTTCACCATGTGTGAAAGAATAGAAAGTCAAAGATTAAGTTTTCGAAGTCAACCAATTCGCACAATAAGGAATCAAGGAAGTGAAACTTTTCCTAATAGTTCCGTAGCCTCTCGAAGATAAGTACAGACGTCTCCATATTGATCTGTAAGACTCTACTACACCTGCTTATGACTCGTAACACCTATGAAACTAGAGCTCTGATACCAACTTGTCACGATCCCAATTTTCCTCCATAGGATGTCGTGATGGCACCTAGTCTCTACGACTAGGTAAGCCTAACATTCCATATAACTTGACACGAATAATCAACAAAAATACTAAAAACAAGTCTGAATAACGGATATAAACTCTTGAAAACAGAATCAACAACAATACACTTCCCAAGCCCGGTGGAACAGAGTCATAAGCTCTACAGAGTAAGCTAAAGTGTCTAGTACATCACTGCCTGAATGAAAAATACAATAGTAGAAAAAGTAAGGGAGGGAGACCCCGAGGCCTGCAAACGCCGAGCAGGCATACCTTAAAGTCTCCATAAAGCAGCTAACAAATGATCACTAACAATCGACACGAGCAGACCTACCTAGAGCTACACTAAAAGATGTGCAGAAGTGAAGTATGAGTACACCCCAACAGTACCCAATAAGTAACAAGACTATCCTCGGAAGAGTAGTAACGACACCAGGTCAAGACACCTACTAGGATATAAATAAACAGTATGAAATCATAATAAAGGGTAAATAATGGAAAGCGGAGAAATAACTAATAGTCTAGGATTCAAAAATGAGTAAATAAGAGATGAAATCCAGACTTTCAGCCCTTATATTCAGCTGCAGTTATTGAAATTGCGATATGGGTTCGCAATTGCGAAGAAAATCTCGTAATTGCGGCACGGACAGGCCTAAGAAGCTCTTCGCAAATGCGAAGAAGGGTTCGCAAATGCGAAGAAGGGTTCGCAATTGCAAACCCTGTTGCCCTTGCTAAAGTGATGAAGACCATCGCAAATGCAAACGTAGCCCAGCCCAAGACCTCTTCGCAAATGTGATCTAGGCATTGGAATTGTGATACCCGTGGGTTCGTTCACGACCCAAAATCCCAACTATGATCGTGATGGCGCCTCTCATGAAGACAAGGGGCCAGCCAATTCAACTAAACTTCATTCAAACAGTTAAACAATACAAAAATAATATAAGTACGGTTTAATAACAGCAATTTGTGACAAAATACAGTGAACCATCCCGACTACAGCCCGAACCGGGGTGTCACAAAGTCATGAGCAACTAATGAAAATCCTAATAATAAGATTACTAATACAATATCTTGGCACAATTGTTCGAAGATACTGGAAATAACAAGATAAAAGAGATACGGGGCTGCGGACGCCAACAACTACCTCGTAGTCTGTGAATCGCCGCTTTGATAGTAGTAATCAATGTCTCGGAGCGGAACCGATAACGCCTGAATCTGCACACATGGTGCAGGGAGTAATGTGAGTACTTCCAACTCAGTGAGTAATACATATAAATAATGACTGAAAGTAAGAAACACATAAGACTTAGAGAAATCCACGATGGAACAGTAATAATATGTAACATCTCAAATAGATAACATGAAGTAAACGGAAACAACACCAACACAACCAAAAATGCAATGCAATGCAATGCAATGAAATTCAATGCAAGTCATGACTATCGTGGCGGCGTGCCACCCGTTCCCTGTGTACCCGGCGCTTACTGTGGGGGGTTCAGTAGCGCAATATCTCGTGACCGCGTGTCACCCGATCCATGCACATTACATCTCGTGGCGGCGTGCCACCCGATCCAATTTATATTCTGTGGCGGCGTGCTACCCGATCCAATTTATATTCCGTGACGGCGTGCCACCCGATCCATAAAAATCATTCGAAAATATCATTTGAGTTCAAAACTGAGTTTATGAGATGAATCAATTCAGTAACAAATGCCCCTCAAGGGTTCACATAACCGGCGAGATGCCCAAATAGGATTTAGTGAACAATGACAACTACCCCTGAAGGGTTCAAAAAATCGGGGCGAAGCCCAAATATCGCAATTAGCCCAAATCACGATGACATCAATTAGATTTCAATCAAATATGTAATAGAAATCATCAATCGGAATGGACTAAGTCCCAATCCCCAAAAGTAAACAACCCCATGCTCATCATCGAGCATGTACCTCACCTCAGCATAGCACTATGAGGTGTAAATCCGGGGTTTCAAACCCTTAGGACATCATTTACAAACATTACTCACCTCAAATCGGCTAAATCCTTAGCCCGCGACGCCCTTGCCCTTTGAATTGGCCTCCACGTGCGTCGAATCTGTCCAAATTCAGAACAATTACATCAATATATGTCGTGGGAACAAAGCCCAAGCGCAACAATCGAAAAACACCAAGAAATCCCGAAATTAGAAAACCCGAGCCCCGGGCCAACTTCTCGAAGTTAAAAAATTTTCACATCAACGGGTTCCTTATCTCCCCACGAGTTCGTACATATCAAAAGTTTTCAAATCCGGCCCCAAATGGTCCTCCAAATACCAAATTAAAATTTCATAATCCCAAGCCCTATTTCTTCCATTTTTAGCAAGAATTCAATGATTTTCTAGGTGGATTTCTCAATATAAACGAGTTTTAGGTCCAAAATTCTTACCTCCAATCGATTCCTCCAATCGATTCTCCTTGAATCCCTCGCTAATTTCCTTCAAGAGCCTCCAAAAATGAGCAACTATGGGTGAAAATATACCCAAAATCGCGAACAAAATAAGGCTTAAAACATTCTCCCCAGGCTTCATGGAGTTGTACCTTGCGCTGTGCAGGTAGTACATCCTCTTATCATTATTTCCTTGTTGTACACCTTCTACTAAAACTCTCATACCTCCTTGTGGAAATATCCAAATGAGCAAAGGTTTGAAGATTTAGAAACTAGACTCGAAGATCTTTCATTTGATAGGTTTTCCACTACATAAATCTTTATATATTCCGAGATATGAGCTTCTAAAATGAATCAAGAAATTCTGTCAAAACTGCTCCACCAGCCAAATTCAATCAATCATCAAGTTCTCATAGAATATCCAAATCATGAAACGTTTAACTTTCTGGAAAATAGAATACAAGGTCTACAACTTTTATTTTTAGATCATCTCCAAATTCCTTATAAATTATGAGATATAAGCTTCCAAAGTCGGTCCCGTGCAGCAGAAATTTCTGCCATGCACACTGCCTGGAAAATAACAGCATTACCAGTCAACTTTAATCTATCGTAACTTTCGGTATATATGTCCAAATGATGGATGGTTTATCATTCTGGAAATTAGATTCAAAGGGCTACAACTTTCATGTTTTGCAATTATTTTGATTCCTTATAGATTGCAAGATATGAGCTTCCAAACTGGACTTCACGCACCAGTTTTTCTGCAATTTTTCTGCAAATTTTTTTCATCTTTTCCAAGGATGAAATAGTCCGTTTAACCACCCAAAACTCACCCGAGCCATTCGGGACCCCGTCCAGATATACCAACAAGTCCTAAAACATATTACGTACTTAGTCGAGGCCTTAAATCACATCCAACAATGTTAAAAACACGAATCATACCCCAATACAGGCCTAATGAAACTAATAAATTTCAACTTCTACATTCGATGCCGAAACCTATCAAATCGAGTCTGATTGACCTCAAATTTTGCACACAAGTCATAAATCACATAACGGACCTATGAACTTTTTCAAAACTGGATTCCGACCCCGATATCAAAAAGTCAACCCCACGGTCAAACTTTCCAAAAATCTTCTATTTTCCAACATTCGCCAAAATGCGTTGAATTGTTCTACGAACTTCCAATTTCAAATTCGGACATATGCCTAAGTCCGAAATCACCATACGAAGCTATAGCAACTCTCGGAATTCCATTCCGACCCTCGGATCAAAATCTTGCCTAACAACCGGAAATCGCCAAAATACTAACTCCAACAATTCAAGCCTAATTTTACACCGGACCTCCAAAACCAATTCCGATCACACTCCTAAGTC
>MCJB01026343.1:0-32531 GCA_002018475.1 Nicotiana obtusifolia
CTTTGTAAATCTATTGTGATATATTCCATATGCGTTCTTTCTAAATTTCCTTCTTGTTCTTCCTTTCGAATTGATGGAAAGGCCGGTCCATGTATGAAAATAGAGTAAGTGTACTCTTTGAAAGTTAGCTTGTTGTAGTGCGAAAGTTTTCTGAGTTATGAACAGTTAGCGTTGGTTATAGTACAAAAGTTTTCCGAGTTGTGTAGCTTGGCAAGGTTGAAGCCAGCCCCTTTTGTAGGAAAACTTTCGTACCTATGATTAAGCTTGCTTTCCTCGAGTCTCTTGCTTTGTTTCTCGTACTGTGGTGTCGTTCCTACGATTAGGCTTGCTTTCACGGAGTCTCTTGCTCTGTTCCTTATACTGTGGTAATAACCCTTGCCTCGCGGATCGGCCTCCGAACGACTCGAATCTAGCCACAAACAACTTAATACAATCAATACAAGCTAAAAGGATCAATTCCATACGATAAAGCTAAATTCTTTAACTAAAGTAAAAAATTCAACCCTGAGCCACATCTCGAAGTCCGACAAAATTTACAAAATTCGAACACCCATTCAATAACGAGTCCAGCCATACCAAAATTACTCAATTCTGATCTCAACTCGACCTTCAAATCCTCAAATTATAGTCTATGAAGTTTCACAAATTTTTCCCCAATTTCTCCAACCCAAAACTCTAATTAAATGGTAAAAACAATTATAGGGTCATGTATAACAACCAAAATCGAGTTAGAATCACTTACACCCATTTAACTCCTTGAAAATCCCTTCAACAATCGCCCAAATCCGAGGTCTCTAGCTCAAAATATGAAAAATAGGTTCAAAGTAGCCTCCTCAACTGGTCTCTGCTCCGCATCTCCCGCTCGATCTCCCAAGTAACCTCCTCAACTGGCTGACCCCTCCACTGAACCTTCACCGAAGCTATGTTCTTTGAAATTAACTTTCGAACCCGCCGATCCAAAATGGCCACTGGCTCCACATCTTAAGTCAAATCCCAATCTAACTGAACCGTGTTGAACTCCAAAACATGAGACGGATCACCGAAATACTTTCGTAGCATGGAAATATGAACACTCGATAGACTAGGTGGTAATGCAAGCTTGTAAGCGACCTCCCCAATCCTCTCAAGCACCTCAAAATGGCCAATATACCGAGGGCTCAACTTGCCCTTCTTCCCGAATCTCATAACACCCTTCATGGGTGAAACTCTGAGCAATACCTTCTCTCCTATCATGTAAGCAACATCACGAACCTTCCAATCAGCATAACTCTTCAGTCTAGATTGTGCCGTGCAAAGATGATCCTAAATCAACTTAACCTTTTCCAAAGCACCCTGAACCAAGTCAGTATCCAATAGCCTAGCCTCACTTGGCTAAAACCAACCAACTAGAGACCGGCACCGCTTCCAATACAAGGCCTCATACAGAACCATTTGAATACTCGATTGGTAGTTGTTTTTGTAGGAAAACTCTGCAAGCGGTAGAAACTGATCCCAATAACCCTTGAAATCTATGACGCAAACGCGTAGCATATCCTCCAATATCTAAGGGTGGAATGTTGTACTCAACTCAACCCATGTGCCTAACTCTCGCTACATGAGTACACCAGAATATCATCAATAATTACTATGATAAACTAATCAAGATATGGCCAGAATACACTGTTCATCAGATGTATGAATGCTACCGGGGCATTGGTCAGACCAAAAGACATCAGAAGGAACTCATAGTGACCATAATGGGTCCTGAATGTTGTCTTCAGAATATTCGAGTCTCGAATCTGCAACTGGTGATACCCCCGACCTCAAATCAATCTTAGAGAACACTCTAGCTCCCTGAAGCTAGTCAAATAAGTCATAAATGTGCGGCAAAGTATAAAAGGTTATACCATTGAGTAATGTCGCACGTTGAAAGACAAGATTCAAATGCTGATCCACTCTAAGATTATACAAGTAAAGGAAGTTGCACCAAATGTCCGCAACAACCCTCTCCCCGATCACAGAGATGAGGAAGTGAACGTGATAGACACTGACGAGGAATGGTATCAGGAAGGGTCCATCGGACTCATTCAAGAAGGAGACACTCCTAAAACATCTCTGGTCACCCTCACGCCAGTTGTGGTACAAACCCAGGCACCATTTGACATTGAGGTAGCTACACCCTTCACTGTAATGGTAGCCCCTACACCATCTTACAAGTCTGATGTCATCTGGTGGGATTATGTTACAAAAGCAAAAAGAAAGGGAAAAGCCAAAATGGAAGAAACAGGAGTCGCGCAATGTATGACTAGAACTGGCAGCTCCTAAGCCGCCTGTTGTTGAGACTGGCCCTAACAACCTTTGGAAGAAGATACAAGCAACGGAATACTCTGTTGTTGACCACCTGAACAAGACTCCCGCTCAGATATCCATTTTATCATTGTTGCAAAATTCAGACGCACAGAAGAATGCTTTGTTGAAAGTGTTAAGTGAAGCTTATGCACGCGCCAGCATCACTAGTGGAGAAATGGCTAACATGGTCGGACAGGTACTGGAGAGTCATAAAATCGAATCACTTTCCATGAAAACGAATTACCACCACAAGGATTGAGTCACCGCAAGGCGTTGCACATCACAATGCAATTCAAGGACAAGTTCATTGCCAGGGTCCTGATAGATGGAGGTTCAAATCTGAACATATGTACATTGACCACTCTGAAAAGACTAGGTAAGGGCATGCATGAGATACGAATGGGAAGCATGAATGTGAAGGCGTTCGATGGATCTTAAAGAGCCACTATCAGAGAAATCACCCATGATCTATAGATGGATCCGACTTGGTGTGATGTTGAGTTCCAAGTGCTAGATATATCGGCTACTTACAACTTATTGTTGGGATGACCATAGATACATGCAGCTGGGCCAGTGGCTTCTACTCGACCTGGTTAGCCAACATTGTGCTGGTTCCAAAGAAAGATGGGAAAGTTAGAGTATGTGTCGATTATTGAGATTTGAACAAAGCAAATCCTAAGGATGATTTCCCGCTGCCTAACATACACATACTGATTAACAATTGTGCCAAGCATGAACTCCAATCCTTTATGGATTGCTTCGCAGGATACCATCTAATTTGGATGGATGAAAAGGATGCCGAGAAGACCGCTTTTATCACACCATGGGGGTTATATTGTTACAAAATGATGTCATTTAGTTTGAAGAATGCTTGGGCCACCTACATGAGGGCCATGACGGCTATCTTCCATGACATGATACACAAGGAAATAGAGGTGTACGTGGATGATGTTATCATCAAATCTAAAAAGAGTTCGGATCACATAGCAGACCTGAAGAAATTTTTTGATCGACTTTGAAAATACAACTTGAAGTGAACCCTACAAAATGTGCCTTCAGAGTCGCTGCCGAAAAATTGTTAGGTTTTATCGTCAGCCGCCGAGGTATTGAGCTAGACCCGTCCAAAATCAAAGCTATTCAGGACTTTCCACCGCCAAAGAATAAGAAAGATATGATGAGTTTTCTAGGGCGCCTCAATTATATCATCCATTTTGTAGCACAATCAACAGTGATATGTGAGACAATCTTCAAAATGCTGAGGAAAGATGCTGCAACAAGCTGGACTGAAGAATGCCAGAAAGCCTTCGACAAAATCAAGGAGTATTTATCTAAACCACCCATGTTGGTCCTGCCAGAACCAGGAAGACCTCTGCTACTTAATCTGTCTGTGTTGGATGGGGCCTTTGGCTGCGTTCTAGGACAACATGATAAAACTGGAAGGAAGGAGCATGCTATATATTATCTAAGCAAGAAGTTCACGTCTTATGAAGCCTGGTACTCTTTGTTGGAATGCACCTGATGTGCTTTGACATGGATAGCCTAGAAGTTGAGACATTATTTCTGTGCATACACTACATATCTCATATCATGGATGGATCCACTAAAATACATCTTTCAGAAACCTATGCCTACGGGTAAGTTAGCAAAGTGGCAGATATTGCTAAGTGAGTTCGACATCATCTATGTAACTCAGAAGGCAGTCAAAGGGCAAGCATTGGCTGATCACTTGGTAGAAAATCCCGTAGACGGAGAATACGAACTAGTGAAGACGTATTTTCTCGACGAAGAGGTATCATTTATAGGAGAAGATATTACCGAAGCATATGATGGTTGGAGGATGTTCTTCGACGGAGCAGCAAACTTCAAGGGAGTTGGCATCGGAGTTGTCTTAGTATCAGAAACCAGTCAGCATTACTCGATATCCGCAAAACTCAGGTTCCCATGCACCAATAATATGGCAGAATACGAGGCCTGCATCTTGGGACTCAGGTTGGCCGTCGACATGAACATTCAAAAGTTGCTGGTAGTCAGAGATTCAGATCTATAGGTGCACCAGGTTCTAGGAGAATAGGATACTAAGAATACCAAAATATTGCCATACTTGCATTGTGTACAAGAGCTGATCAAGAGGTTCACGAAGATAGAATTCAAGCATGTTCCAAGGATTTAGAATGAATTTGCAGACGCATTAGCCACCTTGCCTTCCATGATACAACATCCAGACAAGAATTTCATCGATCCTATCCCAATAGGAATTCATAAGCAGCTAGCTTATTGTACTCATGTTGTAGAAGAATTTGACTGAAATCCATGGTTCCACGATATCAAGAATACTTGGAAAAGGGAGAATATCCAGAGAATGCGACACACACTTAGAGGCGCACGCTCCGAAGATTGGCCAATCATTTCTTTCAAAGTGGAGGAATTTTGTATAGAAGGACTCCTGATTTAGGATTACTGCGATGTGTCGATGCCAAGGAGGCATCTAGATTGCTTGAAGAAATACATGCCAGAACTTGCGGATCTCACATGAATGGTTTCGTTTTGGCCAAAAAGATATTAAGAGCAGGGTATTTCTGGATGACTATGGAAACAAACTGCATCAAATATGTTCAATAGTGTCACCAATGCTAGATACATGCTGATATGATACAAGTACCGCCCAACAAACTCAATGCAACGAGCTCGCCCTGGCCTTTCTCTGCTTGGGGCATGGATGTCATCGAACCAATTAAACCCTCTGCTTCAAATGGACACACGTTCTTTTTGGTGGCCATACTACTTCACAAAATGGGTTGAAGCCGCGTCCTATAAGGCTGTAACCAAGAAGGTCGTAGCAGATTTTGTCCGGTATCGCATTGTTTGTCGATTTGGAGTACTTAAGTCGATCATTACTGACAATGCTGCCAATATCAACAATGATTTGATGAAAACCATGTGTGAAACATTCAAGATCAAGCATCAAAATTATACAGCATACAGGCCACAAATGAATGGAGTTGTAGAAGCCGCCAATAAGAACATCAAGAAGATATTGAGGAAAATGGTGAACAACTTCAAACAACGGCATGAAAGTTACCATTTGCTTTGATCGGGTATTGCACTACCATTAGCACGTCAATTGGGGCAACTCCCTACTTATTGGTCTATGGTACCGAAGTCGTTATCCTTGCCGAAGTGGAGATTCCTTCCTTAAGAATCATATAAGAAGTCGAGCTCAGCGAGGCGGAATGGTTACGAAACCGGTATGAACAACTGGCTCTTATTGATGGTAAAAGAATGATTGTAGTGTTTCACGGTCAACTTTACCAGAACAAAATGGCAAGAGCATTCAATAAAAAGGTTAGGTCAAGGCAATTCACACCGGGGCAATTGATGCTAAAACGAATATTCCCACATCAGGATGAAGTTAAAGGGAAATTCTCACCCAACTGGAAAGGCCCTTATATGGTTCACCGAGTACTAGCAGGAGGAGCACTTATACTCGCAGAGATGGATGGAGAGATTTGGCCAAAACCTATCAATTCGGTCGCAATCGAGAGATACTATGTCTAAGACTATGTTTACACTTTCTATTTGATGTAACCTAAACTACACTTGACCTGATTCTCGTTTAAGAGGGGATACTTAGGCAGCCCTATGGGTTCGGTCACATCTTAATAAATTCGTCATTCCCCTTATGGTCAGAAACTGGGGCAAGATTTCGAGTTTTCCCGATCTCATCGTATTTTAGAATTGTAATGGAATGTATCCTCAGAAGTATGCATTTAAACTGGGGTACAATTTTGAGGAAGATCCTCAAAATTCCGAATTAAGGAGGTTGCAATGTCTCAAAAGCGTGTCACAGTCATCAATTCAACAAAATTATTTGCTCTCATGTATCATCACATATTTCAAACAACTACATTTTTATATAAACAATTTATCACAACCAACCTTACCCCCTGCAAACTCACAAATTTCCTTTGGATACATGCCCAATGGATATAACAAGAACGTCCGCAAATATATGCACACAACTAGATCACTATCTTCATACCGACAGAAGTCGTCAAGCACAAGTGCATCCAGCTAAGAAATACTTTGCTCTCTCGCATTTAATCGTTGCACTTCTTGCATAGGGCTAAGCACTGCCCTCATTCTTTTCATAAGGCTAAGCACTGCCTCCATTATTGCATAAAGCTAAGCATTGTCTTTCCTGCATGAGACTAAGCACTGTCTCCGCTCCTTGCATAGGGTCAAACACTGCCCTCACCATAGCACGAGGCTAAGAATTGCCTCCATTATTGCATAAGGCTACGCACTACCTTTCTTTGCATGAGACTAAACACTATCTTCATTCCTTGCATGAGGCTAAGCACTACCTCCAATACTGCATAAGGCTAAGCATTGCCTTTCATGCATGAGACTAAGCATTGTCTCCGCTCCTTGCATAGGGTTAAACACTGCCCTCACCATAGCACGAGGCTAAGCACTGCTTTTCTTTGCATGAGACTAAGCATTGTCTCCATTCCTTGCATGAGACCAAGCACTGTCTCCATTCCTTACATGAGGCTAAGAACTGCCTCCATTATTGCATAAGTGCCTTTCTTTGCATGAGACTAAGCATTGTCTCCATTCCTTGAATGAGGCTAAGCACTGCCTCCATTATTGCATAAGGCTAAACATTGCCTTTCCTTGCATAAGACTAAGCACTGTCTCCATTCCTTGCATGAGGCTAAGCATTGCCTCCATAATGCACAAGGTTAAGTGTTGTCTTTCCTTGCATGAGACTGAGCATTGTCTCCACTCTTTGCATCGGGCTAAGCACTGCCCTCATTTCATACAAGACTAAGCCTTGTCTCGTCTCGTTCTCGCACATGACCAAACATTACCTGTTTTCTCTATCAAACGATCGATATCACCGCACATTTGCATTTCATGGCCCGAATACATCATGTCATGGGCAAAGGATCTCTCGAAACTACACATCATTATTCAAAGGCGTTATAGTACAGAGGCACCATCCTCATGGCCCGAGGACACCATTTCATGGCCTGCAAATCCCTTATCATACGCTTCATGGCCCAAGATGTCATGGTCTAAGGACATCATCCTCATCGTCCGAAGGGACTTTGTATCATGTTTAAATTTTCGCAATAACCCATATAGATCCGTATGCATCGTGTTTTAAGTTTTGCAGGTAATGCGGGAGGTAACCGTTCTACAAACAGGAGCAATTCACACCCCAGTTTCATTCACAATATTCACATCCTTCGATCACCTCAAATGTAACCGATAATCAGCAATTGATTACCCTTGTTCTATAACCGTTCAAGTATCTGCTTTGTACATCCATGATGTTCAATTTGAATTCATTGACCCACCTGAAATTATACGTTACTCACGACATTATCCTACTCAAAAGATCCTTTTCCGAAACACACGACCACTCTTATAACAACTCCAATGGTTTTGTTCACCGTTGGATCTAGAACTACACACGGCCTGATTCCCGTAACACCAAGGATATGTAGGCAACTCAAGAACCAGGGTTCCGCCCCCATTATTTTAAAACACATCATTTCTCACTCGCTTCGGACAAAATTGGTCATCATTTTCTTTAACCGACAACTCTTTTAGCATTCCCGGGTAAAGAGAGGCAACTGTTGATACACAATTTTGCCCTCATATTTTTATCAACATCATATATGTATAAAAATATCATTCCTGCATCATATTTTTTATAATTTTTAAAAGCTTTAAAATTGATTTTCTGGCATTTAAATTACTTGAATATGTATTTTAATTACCCTTTAAATTATTTTGTGGTGACTTAATTATCTGAATTTATTATTTTCATCCACATATATGTCTCATAATATTTTACTTTATTTTTATATAATTATATTTGTATTTTAAATCTATTTTATATAATTTTTCAATAATAGCCTATATTCTATGCATAATTGTATTTATTATATTATTTATATCAAAATAGCTTTTCATATATTTTTATAATGTTAAACTGTTATTTTACTGCATGAATAATATTTTTATTATTTATTAGTCATTTTTTATAATTTATATTTTAATGAATTTCGTGTATTTAAATTGTAGCCCAATTTTGAGCTAATTTCGGACCAAATCAAGGGCCAAAACAGCTAGCCCATTTCCATTAAGCCTCAGAGAGCCCAAGCGAAACGACCCTCTAATTTGACCCGGTCAGTACCCGTTAAATGACCTGTCCCATTCATCCTTTAAATCCTGGTCGTTGATCTCTCAAGATCAACGACCCTCGTTTACCCAAGCTCTTTTAATTAACCAAACCCTGAAACCCTAACCCATTTCCCCTCAGCAGCCACCTTTATACGCTCTCAAACCCTCCCCTTACCTCAAAAACCCTAGTCGCCACCCCAATTCTTCTCCGAATCCAACTCATCTATGGATTCTTACCATGATTCACTTACCTTTCTCGGATTATATAGCTATTACCTGTGTAAATATGGTGTTACTTAGTACTTGCCCATTTTTGGCAAGTACCAATCTCTGAATCAAAGGAAATCGTTTACTCTCCAAGATCTGGATGATATTTCGTCTGTATACGTTCATAGCAAGGCTATGAGGATCCGATTTATCAAGATCTTCGGCTAATCTTTGATTTCCATCGAACTAGGGTTTGAAATCTTAACTTTTTTATTTTCCAGTCTTTACTGATTGCATGTGATATTTTTTACTTATTTGTGATTGATTAATTATTTTCCATATTTGCTGGTTCGATTTCTACCACTATATAAACCCCCTTCCACGTTCCCCTTCCAAAATCGAACGATTATTACTTAACTATTGTTATCACTACTATTCTCTCACTCTCACTTATTCTATACTAATCTGAGACTTTTGATTTTGGCCGACTGAAAGCCAAGGCCACCAGAATCCGTTCATTAGCTTCCTCCAGTGCAAGCCCACTTCGAGGCTCTTGTGAACTCTGAAGCACTGGAGATTTTGGGGTTTTCATTACTCTCCTACAATTGTTGCTATTCTTGAGATTTTGAGTTTCTCATTCTTTATTCGCCTTGTTTGCAACTAGTCAGTGCCCTATACTCTCGCAATTCTACTTCTTTCTGTTTGTGTTTATTTTTTGTGCATTAGTGCTACTCGAATTTCCCTGAGGTAATTTCGATATTATGCCACTTCGTATGCGATTCTGCTTATTTTAATACTACTATTTTGTTCCACTAGCTTCAATTCTATGCAAGTCCTGATTTTAACTCATATGTGGATAGATAAGTTGATTCATGATGCCTGCCTGATTCGTAATTGAAACATGATTGATGGTTGTTGAACTTTATACTAAAACCCTTAGGAAACTATGTCCTTGCTCATAATTACCCTCTTCCTGTTGCATCCTTTATACACAAGTTGATGTTTCCCTGCAAATCATGTGACAATATTGTCTAAATGCTTAGCGTAATATGTTCTCTTGCCACTGTTAGCCTCAATTCATGCCTGTTATAAGTGTCCAACCTAATTGATTTCTCATTTTTATGTTTGAGTATAACTAGTTACTTAAGGTCTGTTGCTTATCATGAATCCATGACTTAGATTCTCTTAGGGAACTAATGCACGCCCAGAATCTGTATTAATGTATTACTTCCTATTGATCCATTCATGTACAACTTGTTAACTTCTTTGTGGTTGATATATGCATGTAATTGCCACATGCCAGTGTTGCCTGAACTCTTGAACCATCATGATATGTTTTCTTGCTACTTGTAAAGTATAATGTATGCTCCTGCTTTGTTCAAGTCCGTGTCCCTCAAATATTGCCACAAATTTCTGTACATAGCCTTTCTTCTGTGTTTAATTGGTCTAAGTCTTGATGCCTACTTATCCTGTGGATCTTGGTAATGTCCCTGAATTGTGGTTTTATGACTGATGCCCAGCATGTTAAGTTATCCCACATTCAACTTAGTACTTGCTCATGAACATGTTATGCTATGCAACTCTCACTAGGATCTCATGTTAAGACATTCTATTGTATCCTCACTTGTTCTTGTCTATGACTCTGCCATGTTCTCATGTTAAGTCTCTTAGCTAAAGCCTTGACTATTCTTGATCATGCTCTAAGCTTGATTTCTGAAACTTGGCATTGTATGTGGTCACCCTAAGTAGATATGCCTATGAAGTTCTCTAGTGTTTGACTGTGCTCAGCATGCTATCCCATTTTTTTTTGTTGAATAATTGCTCATGCATGAACTTATGTTGTCTTCTATGTAAAACTTCCCTTGTTAAAATGAGTCCTGCTGACTTCCCTAGTTTCTTTCATGTTTTTGACTTAATCAATTCTGTTGCTTGCTTCTGAAACATCAATGTGTTTCACGTGAATCCAACTAGTTGTCATATTATCCTGCCTCTATGAGGCATTGCTTCAAGGTTGTTTTCATATGTGTTCCATTAACTTATTTGGTTACGAGGATGATCTGTAGCTGTTGGGTTTGGTATGAGTTCATGTGTGACCTTGGGCTGTGCAAGTGGACGTGCTCTCCTGTTTAAGATATGTTTGGGTCTAGGCTTGCTATTCATATTAAAAGAAGCCTATTGAAGGCCCAGTCAGTACTGGGTTACTTTGTTTGGGCCTGTTTCCAGGCCTGCAGTTATTCCTTTATGTAATGTTTGTAATTGTATTCGTCATCTGGTCCTGTAATAATCTGTAATAATGAATAATGGGGAGATTAGTAAAAAGGGACTAGGGCACTCTAATACTTACAAGAATGGGTAGAAAACATGTCTATGTGTTTTATTTGCTATCATGTTTAGCATACCATATTTGTGCACACTAATAGGAACCATGTCTATAGGAATCACACACACTTCAGTTAACTTGTCTAATACTCGTACACTATCTCAAGCATGTTAGTAATCGCTATACTTGATTTCATGTCTACCACTGTGCAGTCGTAGACATCATGCCTATAGGAATCAAACGCCTTGAATAATTATTAGACAACATGCCTATAGGATTTGATAATACATGTCTTCAATACTTTGCTCATCTAAATATCATAACTATAGGGTTTTAATCTATTAATAAACTACTTTTATTGTTCTCATTACACTGCCCCCTCTAGATGACATATCTATCAGAGTGCCATAAAACCAGGTTCAATTGTCAATCGTTAAAAATCCTGCCTATAAGATATTATCACTCGTCTATAAAGCATGTCTATAAATCAACGTCGCTAATTCTGAGCTTTCAAATAGTTTTTATTGCCTCATTGTGTGAACAATTCAGAGATCATGCCTACAGAAGCTTTTAAACGCTTATAATCTGCGAATTCATTAGTCAGAAACAACAATGCTATTTGTATAATACCAGAATTCAGAATCACCGAGAAACCATGCCTATAGGACTCTGAGTCTCAATTCTGATATTGTGTACTGTCTAAACTGCCCGCGTGCATTTGTTGCTTATGTGTGGAGGCTAATTTGGGCCTTTAATTGTCCTTATGTGAAGTCCAATCTGTTTTGGATGTCGCTTAGTTTTATCATTTTGAGCAACCTAGGTGAAGTCTAGAACCATCTAAATAATAGGTCCAAAGCCTCCTGAACCATAGGTATGGGACGGGTAGTGCACGCATAGGATACGATTAGAATTGAATTAGAGCTTCTTTAAGTAACAATTTCAACATATTAATTGGATAGCAGGAGATGATAGTTTGTACCCGCTGAATAATATGAGCAACCCCTACCTTAAAGGAGCTGCGAAGTATTATTTATGTTGCACGGGGTGATCCTTTAGGCCAAAAAACTTAGGAACCCCCCCCCCCCCCCCCCCCCTTTCTTTATATACTGGTTATTTACACCTAGTCATTTAACATAGAACAATGTAGTTGTATCCTTATAATCATTAAGGATTTGTACCAATTCTCATATGTTATAATAAGACTCTTCGACTTCTATATTTTCCTTTGTTTATTTGGTCACCTAGCCTAATCACATAATCCACATAGTTTAAAATTCGGCCGAGACCCACAGTTGTGGACCTCAAGGAGTGCTTAACACCTTCTCTTTGAGGTAATTTGAGCTCTTACCTGATATATGGTGACACGGACTAGTCAAAAAGAGTTATTTGAAAAATAGTCCCTAACGCACCTTAAAAATTGTTAGTTGGTGAGTCTTCTCTTTTAATACCTTCCTTATAAGAGTTGTCACACGTCGAAACCTACTTTCACGAGAAAATAAGGCCCGATAATACTCACGGTCCACAATAATAGAATCACCCACCGGTATAGATACATGAACATATGAAACTAAGGACTCACAGGGCATATTCAAATAATGAGCAAAATATGATGATACATATGAATAAGTGGAACCAGGGTCAAATAATATGAAACCATCCATGTGGCATACTAAGACAATACATGTGATCACTGCGTCTAAAGCAACGACCTCTGGCCTGGCAGGGAAAGCATAGCATTGAGCCTGACAGCCACTTGATCGGCCTCCCCCTCTAGGGCGACCTCTAGCTGCCTGAGCCCTATCCCAAGATAGTTGAGCAGGTGGTGAAGTAACTGGTGCGGACATCATAACCGGACCCCTCTGCTAAACTGGACCTCCCTAGAGTCGGGGACAATACATCCTCACATATCCAAACTCCCCACACTTGTAGCAACTCCGATCTGTCAATGGTGGTGGAGACTGACCGGACCTCGAGAACCAGAATAGCTACTAGAAGGACCTGGTACAGATGAACCCTGAACTGATGGAGCACGAGATGAACTCTGAGCTAGGAGGGCACTGAGAGATGACTGACCCGGACGAGCGTTGTATGAACCATGGCTAGCTGATGCATCATGATGAATTGGATGAGCCATCTGAGCGGGCTTATAAGGACGACCCCTGCTGTGGTGGGACTGCCCTCCAGAAGAAACACCGTTGAAACCACCTAAACCATAAGGCCTCTTGGCCTCCCTCTCCTCAGGCTTCTGACTATGGACCTGCTCTAGTCACCTAGCAATATCAACCACCTCGTCGAACCTACCACCCGATGCAATCTCCCCAGTCATGACAAAGCGCATTCCATGTTGAGGCCATCAATGAACCTCCTAATCCTCTCCCTCTTTGTGGGAACCAAACAAATCGCCTGACGAGCCAACTCTAAAAATCTCATCTCATATTGGGTCACATACATACCCTCTTGGCATAGCTGCTCAAACTGCCTACGCAACTCTTCCTTGCGGGTTTGTGGAACAAACTTCTCCAAGAAGAGAACAGAGAACTCATGCCACGTAAGTGGTGCAGCGCCCAGCTGGCCTACTCAACTCATAAGCCTCCCACCATCAGAAGGCTAACCCCCCATAGGTGAAAAGTAGTAAATAAGACTCCACTAGTCTCCAGAATAACCGTCGTGCGAAGGATCCATTGGGATCGGTCTAAGAAGTCCTGAGAATCCTCTGACTAAGCCCCACTGAATGATGGAGGATTGAGCCTCCCAAACTGCTCTAGCCTCTTTTGCTCCTCGTCACTCATAGGTGGACCAACCAGGGCCTGAGACGCTGCAACCGACTGGGCTGGTAGTACCCCGGTGTATGAAGTCCCTGAATTACCTGCTCTGGAGTACGGACGGCGGGTGTCTGAGCACCTCTCCCAATCTGAGAAGTGGCTAGTGTGGCCGGAACTAAAACCGCCTAAGCAAGGCTAGTGCATACAATCAATATCTGGGCTAGAACCTCTTGAAGGCCTGGAATCCCAATGGGCACAGCTAGTGCCTGAGCTGGTCCCACTGGCTCAACCACATCTGGTGTCTGCTCCTAAGCTAGAGCAACGAGTGGATCCATAGGTGCTTCTCTAGCTGCTATACGAGCCACACCTCGGCCTCTACCGTGACCCCGGCCTCTCGCGGCCCTAGATGGTGGTACTGGTGGCCTTCTACCCAATCTGATAGCACGTGTCCTTACTATCTAGGAGAGAATAAAATAGTAGAAATTTAGTTTCCGGAATCAACAAATTCGCATGACAAGAATACAAGAAAGTGAAGTTTCCTATTGGTTCGGTAGCCTCTCGAAGATAAATACAGACGTCTCTGTACCGATCCACAAGACTCTACTAAACCTACTCATGACTCGTGAGACCTATGTAACCTAGGCTCTAATACTAACTTGTCACGACCCAAATCTTACCATGTCGTGATGGCGCCCATCACAGTACTATGTAAGCTGACATCACCAAACAACTAATCATTTTAATTTAAAAGCATGATATATTGAGTTTAACAGTGAAAATCTCATAAATAACAGAAAGGACTAACTGCGACTCAAATACAAAATCTCCCAAAATCTGGGTGTCATCGAGTACATGAGCTACAAAATATCAACATAGTCAAACTTCTGATACAACTGTCTGGAAAGATTGAACAGTGCTGAATAAACTAAAAAGGAGAGTTGAGGTTTATGAACGCCAATGCAGCTACCTCAAAAGTCTCCAAGCAAAAAATGCTCCCAAATCTAGTAACCATCGTGCCTAGAAGTACCTGGATCTACACACGAAGTGCAGAGTATAGTATGAGTACAACTAACCCAATATACTCAATAAGTAACAAGACTAACCTTGGGATGAAAGCAGTAACGAGCTAAGAATACAGTGTAAATCCAGATAATAACAGTACATATATGACCAAAAAATGACAGTAATAACTCAGAGAATCTCATAATCAGTTGTACACAGTACATAAATATAGACATGCTTTCAAGTTTAACAGTTTAAGCTCATCATTGATAAAATATTCCAAGTATGACTGATATGAGGAATGCTACATCTCTATATCTACATGTCAAATGTGCGTGTCACATGTAATGAATCACAATGATAACCTCATGTACTCACACTCTCAGAGTACTCAATCTGACTGTCTCAACTCTCACTCATCACACTCAATCACTTAGCATTGTACAATACCTGCGCTCACTATTGGTATGTCAGACTCCGGAGGAGTGGATCCTACCCAAGCGCTAATATAAAGCCAATATGGCCTGCTGCGGTGTGCAGCCCGATAAATCCTATAAGGCCTGCTACGACGTGCAGCCCGATCCATAATAATAATATATATAAAACCAAGAAGGCCTGCTGCGACGTGCAGCCCGATCCACAACCTCACTTATAACACGGCCCTCAGGCCCCAACTCAGTCGTCAATCTCTCCAATCTATCAGGCTCACAAATCTCATGCCAATCAGCCCAAACAATGATACATGATGTAACAATAATAATAGTAGAGACTGAGATATGATATGCAAATGATGGATGTGACTGAGTACATAATAATTTAAGCAAATCATTCAATAATAGAAATAACCTCTGTGGGTCCCAACAGAATAAGCATATAGCCTAAATATGATTTATAACATGGACTGCAGCTCAAGTACTCTAATACGTAGGGATTTCATGAATAACAACAAGGTCTGATAACTACTTAATACCACAGAAGCAACCGAGTCACAATTACCATGGTGCACGCTCACACGCCCATCACTTAGCTTGTGAGTCACCTCAATACAAACCACATAACACGTATTTCAGGGATTCATACCATCAGGACCAAGTTTAGATGTACTACTTACCTCACACCACGCAAATCTCTACTCCTACAAGCCCTTGCCTCGTGAATCGGCCTCCGAACGACTCGAATATAGCCATAAATAACTTAATACAATCAATACAAGCTATAGGAATCGATTCCATACGATAAAACTAAATTCTTTAACCAAAGTCAAAAAGTCAACCCTGAAGCCCACGTTTCGAAATCGGACAAAATTTATTAAATCCGAACACCCATTCAATAATGAGTCCAACTAAACCAAAATTACTCAATTTCGATCTCAACTCGACCTTCAAATCCTCAAATTATAGTCTATGAAGTTTCTCAAAATTTTCCCCAATTTCTCCAACCCAAAACACTAATTAAATGGTAAAAATAATGATAGATTCATGTATAACAACCAAGACCGAGTTAGAATCACTTATCCTTAAAAACTCCTTGAAAATCCCTTCAAGAATTACCCAAATCCGAGGTCTCTAGCTCAAAATATAATAAATGGGTTCAAACCCTCGATTTTGAAATTTAGTAACTGCTGCCCAGAGATCCTTCTTCGCGAACGCGAAAAATGCTTCGCGTTCGCGGAACACAAAATTCAATTGTCCAAAAAAATTTCTTATGCGAACGCGAAGGACCATCGCGAATGTGATGCTTTATAGTGCTCTGCCTACGCGAACACGTCCCCCTGACCACGAACGCGAAGGCTTAAGGCCTGGTGCCCAAGCTGGCCTCATCCTTTTACGCGAACGCGAACGCGAACACGAGCACCCCCTCGCGATCGCGATGCTCAAACTCCCTTCACCTTCGTGAACGCGAAGAGCAAACTTCTCCTGCCTTCCAGATACCCTTCGCGAACGCGAGACCTCTCTCGCGAACGCGTATAAGGAAACCACACACCAGAAAATCTACAGCTTTACAAGGCCAAACTCAATCCACAATCAACCCGAAACTCACTCGAGGCCCCCCGGACCCCATCCAAACATACCAACACATTCTAAAACATCATGAACTTAGTCGAGGCCTCAAATCACATCAAACAACATCAAAAACACAAATCGCACCCTAATTCAAGTCTAATGAACTAATAGATTTTCAACTTCTACAATTGATGCCGAAACCTATCAAACCAACTTCTATTGACCTCAGATTTTGCACACAAGTCATAAATGACACAACGAACCTATTCCAACTTCCAGAACCAAAATCTGAGCCAGCTAACAACAAATTCAACTCTTGGTCAAACTTCTCAATTCTTTAAACTTTAACTTTTTCCAACTTTCGCCAATTCAAGCCAAAATCTACGAACCTCCAAATTAATATTCGGACATACTCCAAAGTCCAAAAGCACCATATAGAGCTATCAGAACCATCAAAATTCCCTTCCGGGGTCATTTACACACAAGTCAACATCCGTTCAACTCTTGCAACTCAAGCTTCTAACTTTGGGACTAAGTGTCCAGTTCATTCTGAAACATCTCCAAAACCAAACCAACCACCCCGGCAAGTCACATAATAACAAACAAACACAAAATAAGCAATAATGGGGGAACGAGGCTACAATACTAAAAATGATCAGTCGGGTCGTTACACTTCCGTTGTCAGCCTTATAATAAAATTATGCTTTGTTGTCATTTATTGCTTTACTTCCCGTTGTTAGATTATATTAATATTCTGCACAGGTTTATTTTATCTAGTAAGTGTCTTGACTTGACCTCGTCACTACTCTACCGAGGTTAGTCTTGATACTTACTAGGTACCGTTGTGGTGTACTCATACTACGCTTCTGCATATTTTTGTGCAGATCAGGTACTCCCGTGGCAGACGCTAGTAAGTTGATTCATATATCACGAAGACTTAAAGGTATACCCGCTTGACGCTCGCAGGCCTCGGAGTTACCTTCTAGTGATCATATGCTTTTATTTCTTTTGTTTCCAAATAGTATTGTAATAGAGATTCCTAGTGTATTTCAGTAGAGCTTAAGACTTTGTATTACCGATTTTGGGGTGTATTACTGTTTGGTCATTTTGACGATACTATGTCACCTATCCGTTTATGCTTTTTAGTTAATTAAATTTAACCAATTATTCTCATCATGTGTTAGGCTTACCTAGTATCAGAGACTAGGTGCAATCACGATTCCTAAGGTGGGATTTTGGGGTCATGACATTTATTGATTTTCAATAAAAGAGTTTTTAATTGGGTAAGTTGGGTAATATGGTTATGAGTCTCGTCAGTTAACACCAAATATAATATTAGGCCAAACCAATAACATATACTTCCTTTGTTTCTATTTATATGAACGTATTTGATCGGATTAAGAAAAAAAGAGAATGACTTTTGAACTTGTAGTGTAAAATGAGGTACATATTTTTTGTGGCCATAAATCATTACATAAAGGTAAATTCTTTCAAATACGAAAAGTGGGTATTAAATTGTTTCAAATACGGAAAGTGGATATTCTTTTTAGCACGCACTTAAAATGAAATAGATTCACAAAGGAATATCATTTTTAAGCATACTATTATATACTCTACCTTTTGTCATTTTTAAGCATTTATAATCGTTCAAACAAATTGTTCAACTGATATTAGTATTAATAATAGTAACACATAAGTT
The DNA here is from genome assembly GCA_002018475.1 of Nicotiana obtusifolia. Classification (NCBI taxonomy): domain Eukaryota; kingdom Viridiplantae; phylum Streptophyta; class Magnoliopsida; order Solanales; family Solanaceae; genus Nicotiana; species Nicotiana obtusifolia. The sequence goes on from MCJB01026343.1 coordinate 18,520, forward strand.
GGAATTAATTGCTGATATCCTCGGTTGTAGAAAAGTGAATCTGATATTCAGGAAATTACCAATGAGGCTAGCAGCAGCAACAGCAACAGCAATTGGGGCTCCCTCGTTATTTCCTCCCTATGCTACTACTAGGAGTACTACTTTGGCATATTTGCCGGTCTCTTCTACTTCACCACCCACAACTACTTACATCTTCTCGCTTTCCATCACCCCCATCTCAGGTTTCTCTCTATTTGTTTGTGTGCAAAAGTAGGTAAATTGTCTACCTTGCTGCTTGATGGACCCTTCAATATCAAAATTTATGCGTCAAGATTTTTGCAGCTGAGGCTTTTTTCATCTTTAGATGACAACTAAGTGACTGAAATGTGAAAGTAAAGGAAAATTATTGGATTGGGATTAGCAATACTTTTTTGTTATTGGTGAATTTTCTGCTTGATGGACCCGTCAAAATCAAATTATTTCTTGCAGAATTATAATCCAGATGTTAAAGTTGGGTGGTTTTTTTTCTTGTTGCCTTTAGATGACAATTGAGGAAAATGATTAGATGGGTATTTTCGTACTTTGTTGTTCCATTTGTGTTTGCTCTGGAATTTGCTCATATCGGTGTCAAAGACAGTGTTTTTCATTTTTTTATCACTTGATTTAACTGTGAAACTACTGGAGAATGACAAGATGAGCATATCATATCTTTCATTCTGTTTGTTTTTCTTTGAATTTTGCTTAAATGAGTGTTTTTAAAATAGATTTTTTTTCATATAGTTTTGTCACTTAATCTGCTTTGGTATATATGGATCATGTGTTTCGTGGTTGGTGCTAACTTTGCAGGGAGGAAGAAGTTATTGTTACGAGCTCAGAATCTTGATTGTGATAGCGAGGAACAATTAATAGTGGATCAAATGGATTTGAAGAAAGAATTTCCTGAATTGAACAAGAATCTATACCCTTCTATAGAGCCATATAGTACTGGGTTTTTGAAAGTTTCGGACCTTCATACTATATACTGGGAGCAGTCAGGAAATCCTAATGGCCATGTGAGTTTTTTACCCTATTTTCTCTTTCCGCTTTCTGGGTATGTTGGCATTGGAACAGAATCAATTCATGCTTTTTGAACAAATCAAACTGATTTTCATGCCAGTGTCGAATAGAAAGACTAAAAGAGAAAGCAATTACTTAAAAATCTGAGAATTGCTGTTAAATATACGTTGGACAATGCTTGTGCAGAACTGATGGATCTGTATTTATTTAAATCTTCCCTTGAAGATAAAGTGAGTTAAGAGCTAAGATGCTCTTTGCCTGTTATTGCTCGACTCAGTTTTTCTTTTTAGTCTGTTCAGTTACGTGGAGGCATAGTTGTTGGCGTCTATTCTATTACCTTGATGGTTTGATCAATTGCCATAATTCAAACTGTTCTTCAAAAGGCATTCACTTTAATGTGAACCTAATACTACTCTATATTTTTGTTTCAGTGTGACATTTTCGTTGCACAAAAGCCCACTTTATTCTCTTAGCTATTTTGGGACAAGCTTCTCAAACTTCATAAATCAACTCTAGAAGTCATGATATGCGATTACTTCCGCCCTCTTCCTGAAAGTGCTCTATTGTTTCTCTGCTGCCCGATTTATCATGGGAAAAGGGCCAAATTTACCTCTTTACTTTCAAATGTTATATATATTTAACCTTTGTTATACTATTCGGCCACATTTACACTACTGTTATACTATCCGGCCAAAATTTACCCCTATCGTTAGCAAACTTTTAAAAATTACCCCCAACCCTAAAGGCAACCCAAAATCTCCTTAAAATTACCCACAATCTTGTAATCCTTTTGTAGAGCTAGCACCCTCTTGATGTCAATCTAATGAAATACTTTTACTTGTCAAAATGAATCACATATTTCTTAGTGGATTTAATTTGACTCTATTTTTGATAATTCACACTCTTCTTCTTATCTTCCATCCCTTTTATGACTCAGACAGATATACCAAACTTACCTAAGCAACATTGGCGAAGGAAACCTCAGTAGGCAGAGACTGATAGCACCAAGAGGGTGCTAGCTCTATAGAGAGGTTACAAGATTGTGAGTAATTTTTAGGAGATTGTGGATTGCCTTTAGGGTTGGGGTAAGTTTTAAAAGTTTGCTAATAGTGGGGGTAAATTTGGCTGGATAGTATAATAGTAGGGGTAAATTCGGCTGGATAGTATAACGAAGGTCAAATGTTGACATTATCCCAAAGTAAAGGGGTAAATTTGACTCTTTTCCCTTGTATCAAACTCAATCATGTTACAATGAAGGACTTTTTTTGGAATACAAGATCCACTTTGGGAAAGGGGACACTGATTTTACTACTTCTAGAAAGGAAAATGGGACAGATAAGGGGCTTAGATAAGTTGCTGAAATGAAGAGCTATTTGTTACCTCTAGGAATGTAGTGTGGAATTTTATCAAGTGTGGCCCTTCCATTTTCTGTTCTTTGGTAATTTATCCTAGTTTTATTTCTTCTGAAATCCAGGCTTCATTGGTAATAAACGTTAATTTGGCATCCTGAGTCAGAAACTTGAACAAGTTTGAGTTTTACAACATTTTTGGAAAGATCCAAGTATTCCTAGTACGTGGCCATTTAAAGTTCTAAGTTTGCTTGCCTACCTTACAATAACCTTTTGCAAATTGCAAAGGCAGTATCAAATTTCAACTTTACATGTGTTCCACTTTCTCAGAGGAGTCCCAGCTCTCTTTTCCTTACTAGGAGAAATTGTGGAAGGTGAGGGAGCAAGCATATGAAGAGTGCATTTTGCTTGTGACTCCATAAGTGATTGATCACTTTCCCTCTTTTTGGTGGACAACATTATTTTATTGGACAGTGATATATACGCCTATTCCAAGGTAGGCCACATGTTCTCATGTTCCTACTCTCTGATGTCTTCACATGATGCAGAAGTAGAGTTTTTCTGTCCAATTTTATTAAAGCCATCGTTTCGACAATTAAAGCGACGAAGTGATGTAAAGTGAGGGGTCATCGCTTCATGGGTGAAGCCATTCATGCATGATCTCGCAAAGGATCTGACGAGAAACAATCGATTCTTTGATTGTCATGTTTGAGGAGTTGGATTGATATCGGCTTTATTGTACATTGGATGTTGAAATTAGTTTGAAATTGATTATTATAGTACTAAATTCATAATTGTATGGTACTCTTTTTATTTTCCTAAATTGTGCGCTTCACTTGTCGGTTCACTTCAAGCCCAAAGGACCTTGTTGCTTTTTTACGCTTTTTGGATTTTGAAATAATGGTTCTGTCACTGTCCAAGAAGGTGAAATCTGCTTTTAGCAATGATGTGTTAGTGTATATAGTCATTTCGAAATTAGTTCCATATTTGCAGCCAGTAATTTTTCTTCATGGAGGCCCTGGAGGTGGGACTTCACCAAATAACAGGAGGTTCTTTGATCCTGGCTTCTACCGAATCATTCTGTTAGATCAGGTAGATATTCTTATTTAAGTGCTAGTCCATGCACTCTGCGCTTTCTCTAAAGAAGACATTGCTATCTTCCAGAGAGGTGCAGGTAAAAGCAAGCCTCATGCTTGCTTGGAGGAGAATACAACATGGGATCTTGTTGGGGATATTGAAAGATTAAGAGAGCACTTAGAGATTCCAGAATGGCAGGTGCAAATAAGCTCTCCGTTTGGGACTGCTTGGTGGATGGTACTTCATAAGCCTCTCATAAGCTTGATTTTTCTGCAGGTATTTGGTGGCTCATGGGGAAGCACTCTCGCTCTTGCATACAGCATATCACATCCTGACAAGGTTTAATACATGACTAATTATTCTTTAAGTTCAGGTTTTTTAGAACTTATTAGGGGGAAATGATAGATTCTGTTTTCAAAATCATGTTAAATCGATGTTATTGCTAAATATTTTAAATTACCTTTCTGTTAAGGTTACTGGTATCATTCTCAGAGGAATATTTTTGCTACGGAAGAAAGAAATTGATTGGTTTTATGAGGGTGGAGCTGCTGCAATATTCCCTGATGGTAAGCTTCTGAATATCATGCGTTCATTTGATTGAGTGCATAATGGCTGAGGAAAATCAACTAAGTGTAACTAGTGCAGCTGTATCGAGATGTTCTAGAATCTGTAAACTATTTCATCCGATGCTTGAATGTATTAGTTTTGTTGTGGATGAACTTGAATTTTATGTAGGGTATAAATGTACGCTAATTTGGCATGGGAGTTCTTATGTGATTTTTCCATATGAAGACAAGGAACAACTTTTCCATTCACTTGTGGATCTTTGAAAACTCACTTCTAAGCCAAAGATTTAAGTAGTTCTTTCTAGTCCATGAATGAAATGCATTCTCCAGAGTGTATTTCTAATTTTGTGAACTCGGACAAACTTGTGATAGGTCTATGTGAGTCACTCCTTTTAATGAATCTTTTCAATTTTAACTAAGCAGTTGTCTTACTAAAGCTGCTTACAAGTACATTATATTAAGTAGTAATTGCTTACTCAAAACTGGGAAATTGTCAAGTGTCTAGGTCTAATCATCATTAAGGTGTTGTTTTCATTTGGGACGATGTATATATGTCTGATCATCATTAAGGTGTTGTTTTCATTTGGGATGATGTATAAGGGGACTGAAGATGTAGCCTTGGAAGTTTATGCCTCTTTATTGTGTGATCTGTTGCAGCTTGGGAGCCATTCAGAGATCTGATTCCAGAGAATGAAAGGAAGTGTTTTGTTGAGGCCTACCACAAGAGATTAAATTCCAATGACCTAGAAACACAGGTAAGAAGATGTTGTTTCGTTGTATATGGCCTCTTTCTTTACCACTCCGGATTTTTGAATATGTTTTAGCAATTCCTCTCATGCACCTGGGAACCTCTAGGTATTTAAAAGTTTCCTGTCTTGTTAAGGTAGACAAAAAAGTAAATAAATAAAAATAAAAATGATGCAACTGTCTTCTCTTTTCCCTGTGATTCCTTTGACGATTCACTTTTGCCTATTGGTGAAATACAACATACATATTCCCTTAGATCAGAAACTTTTGAATAAATGCTGGTTTTTTTTTTCTGTATAACTTGATTTAATTTTGAATACTCAACAATGGTGGAAGCTCTTTTTGTTCAGGTGTTAGTGGCATACAGGTAATGTTATTGGGATAGAAAAGTTTGAAGTATTCGTGATACTTACTGCACATAAACCACTATATTCTCTTAACTAAAGAAGTCAAGAAATAAGTTATGCATGGATTAGTAATGGGAAAACATGCTCTCTCTCCCTTGGGAAATGTGTAACCTTTCCAAATTCTCTCCCTAACCATCTTTTCGGCTTTCGTTTCTGGCGATCATTGCTTTTCGATTATCCAGTTTCTAATCTTTATCTTATCCTCTATTCTTTCTTCATCAGTGATTCTCAATCAATTTATTTCTTTCCTTTTTGTTACTGACTCTACCGTATCTCCTTGATTCTTGTTAAATGAACACTTTTGACTGAGTAACTTAAGCCTACTTTATGGCGACGAGAAAAGTGAAGGTGGCCAGTTAACAAATTAAAATGGTAGAGCTTGCTTTTTCATGTCCGGCTACAAATCTTTTGAAGAGTAGAACTCAGTGATAGTCGGTATGAAATCGTAGAAAGGAGAAAATTTCTTATGAACAGAGTTACTTTTGACAGGCTTAACGTCCTGGGCTTATGCAAATGCATGGAATGGGCAACAGAGGGACTGGGTAACATATGTAGAAGCTGGGATTATCAGATTCAATTATATTCATATAGTATTTTCCAGAATTTTAACAGGATGGGCAGATTCAGCAGAGTTGTGGCAGTGAAAGGCAGCAGTAAAGTATCCATCATAATTCGTGAAATCAGTGAGAATGTTGGGTGGTCTGATTTTGCAGACAAGATCAAGAGATTTGTTTTGGAGAAGGAGAAGACGAGGTATGAGCCACTAAATTCTAAAAGTGGAGAAAGTTTTATTCAGGTAGTACAGATGGAACAATGGCCTAAAGATGAAATCAAAGTGATGAACGATGATTCCTTGGAACCAAACCAGCTTCGGATTGAAACTAGTTCGTTAAGGAGCAGGGTGGATTATCATCGAAAGTGTGTTGGGCTCCCTAAGTTATTATCCTCATAAGTTTCCAAGTTGCAGAGAGTTACAAGCTTGGGCAAACAAAAAGTGGAAGATTCCGGCAGGAGTGGTAGTTAAGGAGCTGAATGACGGATACTTCCTTTTTGATTTCTCTTCGACAGTGGAAGCAAGAGAGAATCAAAATGGGAAAATGGAAGTTTGAAAATCAGGAATTATTCCTGGATTGGTGGTCCCTTATTTTAACTTGTAATCGCAGAAACTCTAAACCTAAAAACCTTTGGATCAAGTTTATAGGTCTTCCGTCTCACATATTGTGAGAGAATATCTGCAAAATGGTCGGTGACCGGTATGGAGGCTTTCTGGGTATTGATGAAGACACAAAAAATAGAAGTCATCTGAGTTGGGCGAGGATATGTGTAATAAACTCTGACATATCTTTTCCAGTAATAGTAGAACCAATTGCAGAGAAACTTATCTTCAAAGTAGCTCTATGGGTAGAATCTATTTCTTGGGTGGAAGAAATTGGATGGAAAAGTGAAAAAGGTGACCGAAAAAGAGAGGATGATCATCAGAGAGTATCTCAGAACTCTAAGAGTCGCATTAATGAGAGACAGTCGGCGCCCTCGAGTTCCAAGACAACAGAAGTACAAAAATGGAGACGCATGCCACGAGTGTTTAAAAACTTAAAATTGAGTTTGGGTATGGGACACGTGTCGGTTAAAGGAAAGGATCAGGCGTCCTTTAATAAATCTGGGCTCTCTAATAACTCTAATGCAAACAAGACGGGTAAGTATACTGGGTTGAAGGGCGCTAATAATCCAAAATAGAAGGCAGGCCCAAAAGAGAGTTTTAATTAGAGAAAGATGGGCCAGAAAGTTCGTTATGGAGTAAAAGTGGTCGACCCGTGTATTTAGAAGTCCTTTTTTACTGCTGGAGATCTAGAATTATCCAACTCTTTTTGATCCTTTAGCTGTTGAAGTTGAGGCGATTAAAGCGAAAACCTTTTCTTTGGAGGAGAAGGACATGGAAGATATACAGCAACAAGAAAACCAAACGAGAGATTTTGGGCAGTTTAAATGGTAAGAAACACAAAGAGGAGGGAAGATGAGAAGAATTGGAGAATCTTCTACCCGAGGAAGATAACCCAGGCATGAATGGAGAGGGTGTGGAGAATCCGATGAATAACTATTCCAATAGCGAACAAGAAGATGAATAATTATTGTTTAACTATGAAGAGAGACTAGAAGTTGAAGAAAGACTAGAAGTTGATGAAGCCTAGGATATTTTGATGCTTTCGTGGTATGAGAATCAAGTGCTGAATATCGAGCAAAAGTTAATTCACTTGCAAGCTTCAGTTTGGGTAAAAAGAAACATGACAAAAATTAGCAAGCAGTAAGACATTGGGGAAAAGCTTATGGAGTTACTTATGTGGATTGATAGTGAAAGATCCGAAAACTCTTCTACATCTGGTTCACTTAAATTTCTCCTAGCAAAAAATGTGAGAGAATTGAAATTACTGGAGATTAGGATATGCTTCGGAGGTGATGCAAGTAAAGGGGGTAGAGGCAAGGGAAGGAGAGCATTGCTGGTTGACCAATGAAGTTGATAATTATATGTTGGAATGTGAGGGGTGTTAACAAGGCGGACAAAAGGGAGTTGGTTAAATTAGTTTTATGTAAATGGAAGGCTGACACACTTCACAGAAACAAAAATGAAAAAGATAAATTTAGATTGTATCAGACAACTTGGGTGGTTCTAGTGGACTGAGTGAGTTGAATTGGAAGCTCAGGGTAGTAGTGGTGGGATTATTATATTCTAGGATAAAAGAAGATGGAACTGTTTGGAGAAAATTATGGGTCAACATTTAGCTATGATCTTGCTAGAAAAAGAAAATTCTGGACATCAACATGGTTTCACTAGAGTTTATGGTCCTTGTGATAGAAAAGAAAGAAAAGGTTTATGGAAAGAACTTGCAGCAATCAACGGAATTATGTCACAACCATGGGCAGTAGGGGGAGATTTTAATGTATTTAGGTTTGAAGAAGAGAAGAGGGGAAAAGCCAAGAATACAACATCTATGAGAGAGTTATCAAAATTTTTACATGAACTATCTCTGATTGATCTTCCATTTCATGGAGGCTCTTATACTTGGTTTAGGGGAGAAATAGTCAAAGTGCATCCAGGATAGATAGATTTTTATAATCAGAAGATTGGGATGAACAATTTAAATTCTTGCAATAAAGGGTCCTTCCTAGAACTACTTCAGATTATTGTGCAATCCTATTAGAATGTGGAGACTGCAGAATAGGAAAAAGGTACCTTAAGTTTGAAAATATGTGGTTGGAGCAGCATAAGGGTTTCTTAGAACTAATTGATAATTGGTGGAAATCCTATGATCTCCAAGGTGAGCTCGATGTTGTTCTTCCAAAGAAACTTATACTTTTGAAAGGTGATTTAAAAAAAGGGAATAAAGAGGTTTTTGATAAGCTGGAGGACAAGAAGAGTAAGGCCTTGGCCAGGCTGGAAGAAATTGATCATGGTATGGTATTTAATCAGGATTAAGAACATTTAGAGTCTGAAAGAAACTCTATCATGATGGAGCAGGAGGAGTGGCAAAAGTTGAGGAGATCTCATGGAGACAAAAGTCCAGGATGCATTGGGCTTGAGCAGGGACATAGAAACACAAATTGTTTTCATAGGCAAGCCAACGCCCATAAGAGATTCAATTGTATTGACAAGATAGAAATTAATGGAGAGTTGGTGGATGATAACATAATCAAAATACATATTTAGGATTTCTATGAGAAGTTGTTTAATGAAACTGAAGACTGGAGGCCAAGTTGGGAAGATGATAATTTGATGACACTTTCTGATGAGGACAAGGAATGGCTGCAGAGACCTTTCTCCATGGAAGAGTTCGAAAATGTTATTAAATCATTCAGAAGTGATAAGGCACCAGGACCTGATGGTTTCAACCTTTATGTTTTCTAAAAATGCTGGAATACAGTTATGGATGATGTGTGGCAAACTGTGGAGGCGTTTTATAAAAAAGGTTCCTTTGTCAGGAGTATGAATTCTACTTTCATTGCATTGATCCCCAAGAAAAAAAGAGCTGCGGAGGTGAAAAATTTCAAACCTATAAGTCTGTTGGGAAGTGTTTATTAGATCATTGCAAAGTTGCTGGCAGAAAGACTAAAAGTAGCAATTGATAAAGTAGTATCAGATAGTTAGAATGTATTTATCAAGGGTAGACAAATAATTGATGCTGCTACGGTTGCCAATAAGAGTGTTGCCAATCTGTTGAGAATGAAGAAAAGAGGTGTTGCTTGCAAACTGGATCTTGAGAAAGCTTATGATCATGTGAATTGGTCTTGAAAGCTAAGTATTCTAAAGCAAATGAATTTTGGTGACAGATGGATTGAGTGGTGACGAGTGTCTGGCGTGTATATAATTTAAATTCCTACTCTGTCAAATGATAGTATAGAAAGATGTCGAACCCATGGTATATCTATTCTACAGACGTTTCTTGTTTTAATTACTATTTGAGAAAATTAGAAAGAGTTGAGTTGTGAATTAACTAACTATAATGCATGAATAGAGCAATAGAAAATATTTTGTTTTTCACAAATATAACAAAAAAGCTGTTGGGATCATAACTTCACTTTAATATTTCTATTATATAATAGATAAAATTATCCTTCAATTTCTATTTCTCACAAATGTATAAATGCCTCTCATGATTACATTTATATATTATTACTTAAGTTGAACAATCAATTGCACTCCTCTCGGTTATACAAATTAATCGTCAAAATAGTAATACTAAAAGAGCCAGGAAATATATGCTTAAACTAAAACACGCTCTTTTTAGTAAGTCCCTTTTGGTTACCTTACTTGTTACAACTGATTTTTACACTATTCGCCTCTCTCGATTACAAATAAGTGTAGAATCAATTTTAACACATAAGAGCTAGATGTCACTAAATAAAAGTTAACATCTATCAATACCAAAATTAACTGTATCGCTTCTTCCACCTCTCTCGATTACAGAATTAGTAATAAGTTAATATATAGTATGAAATAGATAGATTTTAACAAATTAAATAAAACCTAACTATAAAGCAGATAAAATTTAAATAAAAAGCTCCAGCTCAAGCATGTGAAATTGATGAATAATCTACTATTATATAAAAATATTAAGATCCGTCATTCTCCCAACACAAGAAGAGTTACTCCATACTAGAGTTAGTACTAGCAAGAAAAATATTCTTGCCCGTTAAATAAGAAAAATATTCAAGAAGAATAACTCCCAATATTTAAATAAAAACGGGAACTAGAGTAATTTCCTACACTGAAGACGAAGAAGAAAGAAAATGACTTATGAAGATAGAGAAATTATCTTTGCTCCTCTCCTCCCCTCGAAGTTGCTGAATGTGAGATTTATAGAGCTTCGGTAGTATCATATACACTGAATTGTCACACTTCTTTTTTTTCAAGTTGGCCACTTGCCTCCTGTTGTGAATTTGTCAGAAAACTTTCTTTATCCAATTTGTCAAGTTGCCACTCCAATTGTTTTGAACTTGTGTGCTAGTAAAATTTATTCTGACAACTTTGTCTTTCAAAATTCTCATTAGCAAATGCCCACTTGCTCTAAAGTAGCGTGGCTTTCTTTCTGGGCCTCCAGCTTTTTCTTCTTCTTTCTTTCTCTTCCTTTTTCATTTTGTTTGTGATGGATCTTGATTTGTATAATGCAAAAATAGGTTCTTTTTTTTCCTCACATGTCTCCTTAATTGTCAAGCTGCTGAATTTTTAAATAAAATCTGATCTTTCCTGCAATGAAATTATAATATTAGTATTAAAAATTAAATATTAACTTATTTATGTATGATAGTTTTCATTTATCAAGTGGATCGAGTATTGTATATCTACTGGCAGTTTTTTGTATTAATAAATGAAAATCCCAAGGATTGTTTTAGATCTCAAAGGAGTTCGAGACAAGGGGACCCTCTGTCCCCATATTGTTTACTCCAGTGATGGAAGTTCTTAGTAGGATGTTAATGAAGGTAGAGAAGTTGGGATGGATTAAAGGAATGCACTTTGGCAGAACTGGTGATATAACAACATACCCAGGATTATTCCACACCGTGGAATCTGGAGAGGGTAGTGCGTATGCAGACCTTACCCCTACCTTATGAGGGTAGAGAGGCTGTTTCCAATAGACCCTCGGCTCAGGAAAGCATAAGCACCACATTAATGAAAATATAGACAAGAAGGGACAGTACCAAAAAGCCATATAAAAGTAGAATAAAAACAACAAGGTAGTAAGGTGATCATCAATGAAAGAAAACAATGGTTAGTCAGATGAACCTACTACCAACAGAAAGCGAGACTGCGTGTCAATACTACTGTTACGAACACTCTAGACTACTTACTTTACTACCCTAATCCTCAACCTCCATAAGGGTCATGTCCTCGGTCAGTTGAAGTTGCTCGAGTCATATTTTCTCATATCTTATGTGCTGATGACACCCTCCTATTTTGTGAAGCAGAGAAGAGCAAATACTATACCTCAAAGGAGTTCTGCTAATATTTGAAGTAGTCACTGGATTAAGAACTAATATGGCCAAAAGTAGCATATTTAGTATTGATGCTGATAACACAGTTGAGGAGCTGGCTGCTATTTTGGGTTGTAAGGTTGAGAAATTTCCAACAATATATCTTGGGCTTCCTCCGGGTGCAAGAAAAATGATCAGAATATTTGGCAACGGGTCTTGGATAGATGTGCTAATAAGTTGGTTCCCTCGAAGAAACAATATTTTATCTATGGGAGGCAGACTTACATTAATAAGAAGTGTGTTAGATGGAATGTCGACGTACCTGGTGACCCTTTTTGCTATGCCTGCTGCAATCGAGAAAAAGATGAATACCATGAGAAATAAGTTTCTATGGGATGACTATGCTACTAAAAAGAAAATGCATTTAGTCAAATGACAAGTGGTATTGAACAATAAATAAGGGGGTGGCTTGGGTATAAGAACTCTGAAAGTTCACAATAAGAGCTTGCTTTTCAAATAGTTATGGAGATACACGCATGACGGGGATTATGTATGGAAGAAGCTGATCCATGCTATTTATTGTAACAAGATTGAGTGGAGACCTTCCTCTTTACACTTGAATGCAAAAGGAGGCATCTGTAAGTTATTAGTAAACTTTGGGAAGAATTTTTGAAATTTACTAAATTGGAAGTTGGGAATGGACAAAGAATTAAATTTTGGATAGATTTATGGATAGGGGAAGGATGCTTGAAATCTAAGTATCCTATTCTATTCAGTTACTCTGTTAATAAGGATGGTACGATTGGTGATTTTCACACAGAGGCAGGATGGCAGGTGGAGCTCAAAGAAACTTGAACGACCGGGAGGTAGATGATTATTGTCTTTTACTTCAGTAGCTTGACTCAGTCTCAATTAATCATAGTAAGGTGGATGCACTGATCTGGGCAGTGAGTAGCTGTTATAATATGCTGATTAAGAAGTTAAGTCACAGGGTTAACAATTGGCCTTGGAAGATGATTTGAAAGGCAAACGCTCCGGTCAAGGTGGCATGTTTGACACAAGATAATTTGCAAAAAAAGGGGTTTAATCTAAGTAATAGATGCTATCTGTGTGAAGGAGTTCAAGAATCAATGAATCATATTCTTCTCCATTGTAGAATTGCTAGACAATGCTGGGATTTATTCTTAAACATTTGTGGTATCTCTCAGGTAATGCCACAGACTGTTAGGAGTTTGTTAGAAGAGGGCAAAATCAAAGAATACCTAGAAGACTGAAGCAAATATGGAAAACCATTCCAATGTGCATATTCTGGACTTTATGTCTGGAAAGGAACCATGCTTGTTTTGAAGGACACAAGGATCGCATTTTTAGAATTGGGAACAAATATATTCACATTTTATTGGTGTAAAAGCAGTGTACCAATGGAACAACAACAATTTATTGATTTTCTGGATTTACTAGGAGGCCTGCAGGAGATGGTTGTTTTTGGGGTGCTCTTTGTAACTTTTTGTGCCATCTTGGTACCTTATTAATGAAACTTTTACCTGTTGATTAGTATGATTCAAGGATTTGATTTGATTTGATTTGATAGCTGAATGTATTGTATAGATTTATTTTATTTTCTTAATTAACATTAGCAGCTTTATATAAATTTTCTTGCTCATGAGATGTGAACACACGCAGAAATACAAGAAGCCTTTTCTTTTCTTCTCAAAATCTACATGGTATCAGAGCAGGCTGAGATCCTGGGTTCGAGTCTCACGGCCACCCAATATCAAAAAGAATTTCCACGTGCTTGACTCATAAAAAAGAATTCACCCCGCACGTGCATGGGCTTGTTGACAACATAATTAAGTAAATAAAAATGTGTTCTCTCTAACAGCTTAAGCTTTTAGATGAGATGGTCACACATTTCAATGTGGTATCAGAGCCATTGCTGCTTTTTTGAGGTGAGTGATCTCCCTCGCATTTCTAGGGTTTCGTTTTCATCAAAGAGGTTGGGTTTTCTCTCTCATGGTGGCTGTGTGCAATACAAACTTCTTCTGGTTCCGTCGAGATAGATTTGGTTTCCGGCAAGACATATTATTGTTTAGCAATTTTCTTTAGATTTCCTTCTGATTGGGCAGAAAATATGGAGACTTTCAAGGAGACCGTTTATGGAGAAATCTTGTCTTCGGGTAAGGCTGTGGCCCACGGTGGGCTTGGCCCGGGACCGCGGGCCTGGCGGGCCGGGCCCTAGCGGTCCTGGGCCTCTAACGGTCCTAGGCCCGTGACGGGCCGGGCTGCCCAAAAAAGCCCGCCAGGCCCGCGGGCCCAGCGGGCCTAACGGTCAAATTCTAAAAAAAAAAAATTTTTTTTTTAAAAAAAAA